>DWAV01000230.1:0-23534 GCA_018231305.1 Noctuana lactifera
TCAAACAAAACATAAATGATGGATCTAAAGAACGAAGTCATCGTATCGATTAAGATAATGAAATAATTTAAAGGATAATAATATATAGAAAAACTAGACAAGACAAAATCGTATTTTTTCTTGATTCAATGGACACTGAATGTGCATGATAAATTAAATCCGATATCTTGGATGGTTGCACTTGATTCGAATGAGCCTTCTTTTTAAAATCCAAATGACTCAAACTAGCTAAGATTCTTAGGCCCCTATTAATAAACTGACCTTCAGATTAAGTTCCATCTTGAGTGCGAACTTAAGTATTAAAAAACGCGCTCTGAAGATGGATCTTAATCTTATTTTCAGGTTATGAATTCAGACGGGCTTTAGATTCTAAGAACGCTAAAGGCTAGAAAAAACAATTACAAAGGAATCAGTGCACATAACAGCGAAAATTTATCACATGGGAAAATACGACTCAACACTTCAACTGACAAATTATATATTTGTTAAGCATTATCATTAAAAATAAATGTAATTATAAACCGAATGTCTTTCGCATAAAGTCGTTAATCGCATATAAAAAACAATTCATAGTGTTCTAGACTGCACAACGTGAGATAATCAAAGAAATTGCAACGGAGTTAAAGTTATTACAGTCTTAAGATAACATTAAATCCAAAATGCCATCAAACTAAAACGAGTGTCATTGACAATATTAGTACAAAATGTCACAATCAAGTTTCGCTTTTATGAAACTTCATTATAGTTATACTCGTAATTCCAGATCTAATAAATCAAGGAAGGTAAGCATATTTTCCTATAAAAATTAAAATTTAATCATATTCCGCTTGCACGAATAGCGAAAAAGCAACGAAAGAAGTGACAGAAATAACAGTTTGGTAGCAAGAAGGCAGTAGAATCCTGTAGCGAAATATGATTAACTTTACGGTATTTATGTCTAAAGTCTCTATCAAAGTTAAAGTTTGATCCCAAAAACGTGTTGTCTGATTGCAATGATTCATTTAAACGAATCAATAATAGGAGAGTCGTTAAAATGAATCGGTAAGACTAAGGTGTTTGTCAAGTCCATATTGTGGCTGTTGAGCCGAAGACACTAAGACTATAATGTCTGGAAATGGTTCTTCTCACGCCTGTTTTTGATGTTGTGTGGACGTCTGCGGAGATGGCTTGAAACACTGAAGCAAAAACGCAGTGTACATCACGAACGCTATCGATAGAGCTATCAACGCGTACATGAAGATGTTCAGCTCTGGTTGCCGGAATCTATTCTTTCGAAGCCATTCAAGTACTTCTTCTTCGTTCATCAAATCGCCTGGAAAATGTCATTTAAGTCAATATGTTGTGCTTGCTTCTATTTATGTACAGTTCTGAAGAAAACCTTACCTCGATATATACTGGGGAAGCGTTTTCTGAAGTAAACAATTGCTGGCAATTTCGTTACTCCCCATTTACGTGCATAGCGAGGGTCATGCATTTTCACAAACGTTATATCCAAATTGTCGGTTTCACTGTCAATATTTTCTAGTTTGTCCAATACTTGTCGACTTTCTGCAGATTTTTCATCTGTAAAAACAAATAACAATGTAGCATTTTATCATTTATCGTCTTTGGACAATATGTTGGCCCAAAACATTTGTACTTACAAAAGTAAACAGCAAGGAACTCATTCTCTTCTAGTAGTTTGTCCAACATTTTTCTATTGACTTCCTCAATTTCGTTTTTGATCTCAAAAACATCTTGAGATGTCAGCCATTGCAGGACTCTGTCTACTTGATGCAGATCTCCGTCGTACAACATTGGAACTTTCTTTCGGAAATATACGAGTGAAGGTATGTTAACAACGTTATATGCAGCTGCTGCTTCTGGACTGGCGATTTTGACGAAATCGATACCGAACTGATCAACTTCACCATCTATTAGTTCTAGTTCTTCAAGAATATCCTGACATTCTGGACAATCCTCGTCATCATCTGTAATAAAAGATTTAAAGTAAGAATTTATTTGCTCTTATATAAATTTTAACCAATTTTATGTTTTCTTTATAATATATTTTACTCACAGAAAAATACTGCAAGTAAATGCGATTCTACCAGTAGCCTTTCTAGCATCCTTTCATTTACAGATTCGATTTCATCAGCTAGCTCCCGATTATCGTCATCAATTAGCCATTCTAGAATAGAGTCTTCATTTTGCAAATCGCCCTCAAATAGCAATGGATTACCGTTTCTAAAAAAGTGACCATTTCATTTATTGACTCGTTTAAGATGATTGCTTAGTGGATAAAATATTTATCATATAATTATTATAATATATACCTGAAATATACCATAGCAGGGAAGGTTTTAATGGAGTATCGCTTAGCTAATTGTGGATCTTGAATCTTAACCATATGAATGCCATAGACATCACATTCGTCATCGATCTTCTCCAGCTCTTCAAGGATATGATCACAAATATGACAATTCAATTTATCTACAATTAAAAATCAAAACGTTTATAATTTTATACGAGTCCTATCTATTGAATGTTGCAATACTTTTATGTTTTTGAAACTCACAGAAATAGACTGCCAAATATTGAGTTTCTTCCACCATTTTTTCTAGCATTACTCGTGTAATAAGTTCAATTCGATCTTCGGTTTTTTGTGTGATCAGCCATTGAAGTACTTCTTCTTCCTCAGCTAACGAACCTTCATATACGTTTGGAATATTATTTTCAAAATAAACCATAACTGGGAAATCTGTCACACCATATGATTCAGCTATCGAGTAGTCTTGGGTCTTGACGAATTTGATTCCATGTCTGTCACAGTCGTCATCAATGTTTTCCAACTCCTCCAATATACCAGCGCACTGTTCACAATCGAGCGAATCTAAAAAATTTAAATAAGTTTGATATCTTTCTTAATAATATGCGTATTTTAAGGGAAAACAGGGGTTGAATGCAACCAATGGATTCTATTCTAATAGGAATTTTCAATCTAATTAGAGGATGAGTCCCATTTTTTGGATTTCAGGCAAGTCTTACTACTTGAAGCAGATTCATTCAAGTGTAATGAAGAAAAAAATTAGGACGTTGCAGAGACAAGTACTTTTCTTATGTAAACTATATAACTCTAAAAGTTATATTACCGTAGTAGTCAATAAATTAATTATTAGACAAGATGTACAAGTTGGTGCTATGAAAATAGGTCTTAGGGACATGCCACATGCAACATTCGAATACAAAATTGAAGTTAAATGGGTAAATGCTTGGGGAAACATCAGACACATATCGCTTTAGGGATAGGAGTACCCTCTTGCTCCTGTCCCTCTTCATCCTCGTGTTCTCTCTCTCGTTTTTTTGGCCTTTTTGCCGTTCTTGAATTACATAATTCACACAACGTTTTGTTCCCTAATAAAAAGCAACACATAAGTTTAATTTTATGCTCTCAAAAAACAGATAAAACAATTTTATTGTGTTTATGTTTCCAGTTTAAAACAATCGAAGTTATGATTGTATGTAGTTTCGTTTATAGAATGCATGAATAGTAGTGGCGTAAGTGTAGCAAATGTTTGTACAAAATTAGTGTTAGGTGTAGGTAAGTAAAAATTGTCTTATGTTACTATATTATGACAACTTACAGAAATAGACGGCCAATGATCCTGATTCTTGTATTAAATTTGTCAAATCGTGTCCTTCTAGAGCTTCTATAACGTCACCTGACGGATTCTTTTGAGTAAGGAGCCAACTGAGCAACTGCTGTTCATCATACAGGTCACCTAAAATTCATTTGGCAATATTGTATTATTTGTCACTGTGCATTACATTTGACTTATTATTTTATTTTACGTTAATTTTTACCTGCATATATGACCGGGTCCTTTGATCCTAATTTGAAAAACAATACAGCTGGGAGAGCGAAAACTCCAAACTCTTTGGCCATCTGTCTATCATCAATCTTCACAAAGTTGATACCAGCGCCATCGGCATCATCATCAATGTGTTCTATCTCGGCCAATACTCTGGGGCACTGTTTGCAGTCATTACTGTCTAAAACATGTAATATGTGAAATACAATTTGAATAACAATAAAACAATATGACTAATAGTGATATTAGTTAGAATCCAGTAACGATGCAAAGTTAGTAGTAGGTAGGTATATAAGATTGAAACTCACAAAAGAATACAGCCACATAATCTGAAGTCTGGCGTATCTTCTGGAACATTTTTTTATTTACTTTTTCAATGTGATCTGTCAGTTCCATGTTTTCTGGATTTGTCAACCAATCCAATATTTCCTCCTCGTCATCCATATCGCCGTCGTAGTTTATGTATTTCGTCTTTCTGAAGTAAGTAATACCTGGTGGATTGCGAAAACCATACTTTTTGGCCATCAAGCGATCACTGCATTTTACTATTTTGATCCCATATTCAGCTGCTTCGTCGTCAATTAATTCAACGTGCCTAAGAACTCTTGGGCTTCCCGGATCATCTTCTTTATCTGCAATGGAAAAATCAGTTTACTTTAATTAATCTCCACTAGCAAATATACCTGCAGTATCTTTCTTACACCATGGAGTATTTTTTAAGTACTAACTAATACTTACAGAAAACCACCGCCAAGAACTCCTTGGTTTCAATATACTTGAACAATTTGTCTCTATCTATTTCCTCTATACTTTCGTCTTCCTTTTGTTTGACCATCCAGTCCAGAACCTCGGATTCGTCCAACAGATTCCCTAAAATGTTTGCACAGTTATTTCAATACCGAAATTTCCTAGAAGCAATTGTATATTGAATAAGAAACCACATCCATTTATTTTTAAGGAACTCACCGGTTAACATCCAATAATTGGCATGCGCGGGCTACTACAGCAATACCATGCTGACATCATTCGTGTGTGAAATGAGTAATGATAGATAGATATATAATAGAAAATGTATTTATTTAACAAAAAAAGTGTCAGCGCCGACTCAACAAATTCAACGTAACGAATAATAAATAACATCCATGCTAATTTACGGCCAAACAATACAACCTATCGACATTGTGTCACAACGCCAGCACCGCACGATCAAGTACTAGAAATTATAGAGGCAACCGCCACCTGAGCGACGAAAGGCTTATCAAAGCAGATAAACCCTTCGGGGCATACCTTGTAACTTTTAAAATCACATAGTTTACTTTGACTGTTAAATAATCATAAAATTAAGATAATACAGTTAATGAGAAAAAAATATAACCTATATCTGGCATTGCGTTTGCATCATAATAATATTAGTGTTGATAGTAATATAAAACAATTAGAACTATATAGCTTTTAACTCTAAACAATTACTGTTTAACAAAATGTATTACAAAATAATGAGATTTCATGAAGACTAGAAAACTATATGAACATGAAATCCTTACAACAATAAGTCTTTCAAGATGGCACGGCAAAATACGTACAAATAAAAAATGCCTTAGAATTGGTGTCACCTCACATTAATTTCTAAATATTGGAATCAATTTATAATCAAAAGAACGATTTATACACCTTCTTATAACGTCACTAACATCCCAATATTTAGTCTCCACAGTTCTCGAATTAACAATAGTTAAGTATATAAAACGTACAATATTTAAAAATTATATATTTCAAGTGAGCTTCCTTCTCCTGTGTAAGAAACACATATTTTAAGCAGTTTTTGATGATAATGAAGCTATTGTCTCGATGTAAATACATACAGTTGATGTGCAATATATAAATACAACATACAACCTCGAAAGTGCTGCTTGCAGGGACCAAGGGACACGAAGTTATTACAAGCTGGTTAATTATAATAATCAATCGATGCATTATTAGGCGAATAGTTTATAAGTAGAAGTGGATAAGTTTGGGAGTGGAAATGATAACGCCCGTGTGCCCTTGATGCCCGCAGGCGCTTTCAACGTCTAAAATTACTGCCAGTAGCTCTAACAATTTATGTTTACCACCACCAAATATTGTCAGAGCCGAATAAACCTTTTTTTCCCTTAGACGGTTTGTCTGGCTTGGCGAGGGCTTTGTTTTTGCCCTTCGACGGCTTCTCTGGGACGGCAGGCTTCTTGTCGAGTTTCTTGGCCGGAACCTTGGTGGGCGTCGCCTTGGCTACTTTTGTGGGACTCTGAACTTTAGTGGGACAGCACTGGTAGGGTTCGTAAGTCATTTTTGGGACGGCCGGTTTCGCCCCCAATCCAATGTAGAAACAGCGATCGCCTGCAGTCAGTAAAAATGTTTCGTTTACAATCCGCACAAATTGCAAACATTATAAAATTAACTGCGTTAATAGACTGTGCATATTTATAGAGTCTGCGCTGACTTTGTTAAGCGCTCTATTAATACTAAATGTTATGTTAGTAATTAAGAACTGGAAAACGTTTAAACTGATATAAGCGTTCGCGAATGACTGCAGGCAACAGCTGGTGATATGGGAACCATGCGGGTTCCTGAACTCGACCATGCAGATGTATGGTGGGGTATCCGTGCCTCCGTGCAGGTTCACTTATCGGGGGCCAACGCTACTAATTTACCTGTAAATATTTTCTTAATCCTACTGAAAATACTATTATTTTCATCATCACTATCATCATCGTCGTCGTCGTCATCGTCGTCGTCGTCTTCCTCATCATCATCGTCGTCATCGTCGCTATCAGCATCCTGAACACTGCGACGGCCGTATTTACTTAATTTATTATTGGCCCCTTTTCCTTTTTTATTTATTGTTTCATCGTCATTATCATCAGTTTCTTCATCGTCCTCTTCCTCCTCCTCATCGTCTTCTTCATCCTCATCATCTTCTTCGTCGTCATCCTCATCCTCATCGCCATCAGTGTCATTGTCATCGTCGTCTTCATCGTCATTGTCTAAGTCAGATTCATGAACATTACCGGGGTAACGAATTCTTAATTTACCAACTGTTTTCCAAACTCCATGCTTTTTTGGATTTTGGTAATTAACTATCCTTTTAATTTTGTCCTCAATTTCATCATCACTGTCATCATCATCTTCGTCATCGTCATCATCATCATCATCTTCGTCATCGTCATCGTCATCATTGTCATCGTCGTCATCATTGTCGTCGTCATCGTCATCATCATCGTCGTCATCATCGTCGTCATCATCGTCATCGTCATCATCATCATCGTCATCATCATCGTCGTTATTGTCATTGTCATCGTCTTCATCATTGTCATTATCATCATCGTCTATGTTAGCGATTCTCCTTTTACTAAGAGGACTGTCTAGCCGCTTATATTTTGATTCCATGCTTCTTGAAAATTTTTCTTTTGTTCCCAAAATCTTCCCTTCAGTGGATTTTAGAGACTTTTTTGATCCTTCAGCATCTATACTGCTTTTAGGTCGTGTAAACCCCGATTTTTTATCAACATCTGCATGGGCCTTCGCTTTAATATTAACTTTATTTTTTTGTGGGTGGCTATCTTCACCTGCAGGCATTAGTAACTGTCATGCAAAATGACATAGCTCAAACATCCAGCATTTAAGGCGTAGAGTAATTACATTTTTATTGTGTATAGATCAAGAATGATGTCATGCACGTAATGTTTTGTAATTAATTATTCATAATTAATCAACAAATTCTTAGAGACCTTAAACAGATATTATAGTAGGTATAGAGTTTGTAAATGGATGTGGATTCTTACTTTTTTGATCTACAAGCCACTGGAGAACCTTATTTTCGTTCTTTAAGTCACCTATAAACAGGGCAATGAAAATTTAGAAATACATATTATTAATATACACGAACATAGTATAAATAAAGAACTAAACATAATATTACTTATTTAGATAGTGTGTCGTATGGTTCACTTTTTTTATTTATGTAACTGTCATCTGTTTTTCACACGATATTATGATGTCTAGATTTTCGAATTAACTGTTACTCGGACAATCTGAACCCATTTCTGCAATTAAATATTTGAAAAACAATGCCAAATTACAATCATACTTATCACTCACCATCATACATAATTGGAACACCGGTTTCGTAATATACCAAGGCAGGGAAACTGAAAATACCAATATCTGATGCCAATTTGGAGTCCTTAGACTTAACGAATTGGATTCCATGTTTATCGGTGTCATCGTCAATAGTCTCCAGTTCTTCGAGAATCTCGTCGCAGGTGTCACAGTCTTCACTATCTGCAAGAGAAAAGCAATTGATATTATGTAAAATAAAATAAGAATTCTAAGCGCACCAGTAAAGTATCTGTGTGCTACTAAAGAGATCCTACAAATCTGTTTCTTCACTACAACAATAAAATATTACAGACTTGCCTGAAAAGTCCCAATATTTTCCTACTGTTGTTATCTTTGAAAAGCATTTGGCCCAAAAGGTTTCTTTTACATTCTATCTCACAGTTTCTTTAATAAGAAAAATGCTACAAATTACTCACAGAAAAATACAGCTAAGTGTTCAACGTCATCAATAAGATCCTTGAGAGTTTTCCTGTCAACGTTCTCGATTACATCTGGCTGTGTGTCATGGAGTTCTAACACCCATTTCAAGATGGCTTCTTCGTGCATCAGATCACCTTCATAAATTGTTCTGAACTTGTGTCTGTAGAATGCAAGAGCTGGCAAGTCTGGTAGATCATATTCCTTGTCAACTCCCTCATCAGAAGTCTTCACAAAATCAATATCTTTCTCTTCGCACTCGTCATCAATGTTCTCAAGCTCACTGAGAATCTTTTGGGACTTCTTGTCATTTTCTTTATCTGCAACAAATATGGTTAATTTTTATTTGGTTATATCAATTAAATACGTCGTTTGTACAATATGTTGTTTAACATTGTGAATATGAGTGTTTAACACCACAGTTAAATTAAAGGACTACGATTTAGCATCTCTAATAAAGAACTCTTTTTTAAGGAAATTACTTACAAAAGAATACGACGATGTGGTCGTTCTCTTCAAGTATTTTCTCCAACATTCTAGAGTTTACTTCTTCAATTTTGCCAGGAATTTCGAGCGTATCTTCATCCGTTAACCACGCGAGCACTTCATCTTCATCCTCAATATCACCTGAAAATTGTATAAAAATTTATTTGATAGGTATATCGTTCATTTTAACTAAGTCCACGCTATTCTTACCTATCATGTTAAATTATAATTATTACAACATTTCCCTTACGAGGCAAAACTACTATAATTCAAACATTTTAATATTAGTTCTGGTAATATAATGTAAAAACATCACACACTTACCCTTGTAAATAAGTGGCTCCTTGTTTCTGAAGAACACAAGGGTGGGGAAAGTTTTGATTCCGTACTTCTTGGCAAGAGAAGTGTCTTCTGTGGTTACGAAAATAATGCCGGTTTCATCCAATTCATCATCAATGTTCTCTAATTCGTCCAAGATGTTATCACACTCCTCGCCTTCTTCACAGTTTCCACCTGGCAATATGAAAATATATTTATTGGTACAGATTACATCTCTTCTTTCTTATCTTATTCGTGGATATCCACGTCCAACCTCAAATTGAAGAGAAATCCGATAGTGAACTTAATCTTATGACGTCACATAAGCATGGAGGCGTTGCTGCTCATGAGGACTAAAATCGTAGTCTCAAATAAAGCATCTTCGTACCCTCCCTAACCGAAAAACGAACTTATCATGTAGATGTAGCACAGCGATGGTACCTACTTTCAGGCGGAGAGGAGTACCAGTACCTTTGGATATTATGACATAAATCACGAGTGTCTCTCAAAACACATAATTGGATAAATCAGCATAAAAAAACTTACTGAAATACACCACTACATATTCATGCTCCTCAATTAAGTCAGTTAATATTTCATCTGTCACTTCTTCAATTGTGGCGCTATTTTTTTGCTCGATAAGCCACTGTAATACTTCGTCCTCATTCATAAGATCACCCTCGTAAATCGCAGGAATGTTTTCTTCAAAGTACACTAAACTAGGCAGATGGTCAATTCCGTACTCTTTAGCTTCAGCGTCGTTGTCGATGCGAACAATGACTATTCCTTCCTTTTCAAGCTCGTCGTCTATGTTTTCTAATTCATTGAGGATTCTTATATCTTGTTTGTCATCTTTGTCGTCTGAAAAATGGTAAATAATACTGTTAGTTCCCAAATTAAAATATTGATTCAAAGTATTTAAACATGATTTGGTGTATATTTACTAACAGAAAATAACAGCTAAATATTGAGTGCTCTCTATGAGCTTGTCCATCATTTCATCAGTAACTTCCGGGATTTCACTGTGTCTTTTTTGATGTAAAAGCCAGCCCAGTAACTCATCTTCCTTCATCAGGTCGCCTTCGTAGATGTGAGGGATGCCCTTCTCAAAAAATACCATGGTTGGAATGGTTTCAATGCCGTACTCCTTCGCTTCCTTATCGTCGTCAATCTTAACAAACGCAATGTCATTCTGGTCACATTCATCATCAATATTCTCCAGTTCCGATAAAATTTTCTGGCTCTTCTTCTGATCCTTATCATCTGGAATTTATTTGAGAAGCTGTATGTTATTTTTTTGTAGTTCTTTATGTATGAAGAAAACAAGAACAAAAATAATATTTTGTAGTTTCGGATCAGTGAGGCAATTTAAAAACTGGCATTGTTTCAAATGTTATAGCCAATGTTAAGGTTACGTGAAACAAATTATGAAATTTCTAATACTTACAGAACAAAACTGCGACGTAAGGCATTTTCTCAATAATTAAATCAAGCATTTCATCTGTAATGTCTTCAATTTCGTCGTTTTCCGTTTGGTGTCTAAGCCAAGCTAGAACTTTTTCTTCTTCTTCAAGGTTGCCTTCATAGTATGTCGGAATACCTTTTTCAAAGTACAAGAGTGTAGGAACTTTTTCAATGCCATATTCTTTTGCTTCGTCGTCATTGTCAATTTTTACAAATGCAACACCCAGTTGATCACACTCATCGTCAATATTTTCCAATTCGTTAAGTACCTTTTGTGATTTGCGATCGTTGTTGTCATCTATAATTAGAAAACGTAATATTTTTATAAGAGTCAAACAATTAACTAAATAAATAAATAAATAACGCTTCACACTTACAGCCCCACACTAGGATTCCCTGTATCGTGGGTGCCATGGACACATACAAGGAAAAATACACAAGCACCCAGACCGATAGCAGAAATTAAAATTCATTATTTAAATTTCTGCCCCGAAGGGGATGGAACCTGGGACCCTTCGAATGGCAGTCAGGCATGGTAACCACTACACCACGCGGGTCGTCAAAACTAAGCGAAATAATTAAAAAATGTTAATAAATTTCTTACAAAACAACACGGCGACCGTTTTGCCATCTTTAATCAGACGATCCAGCATTTCATCGGTTACATCTTCAATTTCATCTTTTTCTAGCTGATCCACAAGCCACTCTAAAATCTCTTCTTCGTTTTCGAGGTCACCTATTTCAGAACAGGAACTATCAATAAAAAGTCTAGTAATAAAAATGTAACACTAAATAAACGATTCTTTTATAAAGTGGGCATTATAAACGTTTACGTGTAATGTTTGAGTTTACAAAATAAGTTTACCGTCATAAACATTTGGGATCTGCTTTTCGAAATAGACTATGGATGGTACGTCATCAATGCCAAATTCTTTAGCGGCCTTCTTATCGTCGATCTTAACGAACTGTATGCCGTGACGGTCACAGTCATCGTCTATCTTTTCAAGCTCTCCAAGTACAGTCATTGATTCATCGTCGCCGTGGTCGTCTGTAAAGTTAAACGTAATATTAGAAAAAACTCATGTATTATTTAAAACGTAGGGGAGGTAGGGGACCATTGGGCACTTTTTTACTTAAATGGTATTAAACTGTTTAAAAAACTGTTAAATTTGTTAACAAAATTAAATTTTTATCGCAAATGTATCTAGCACACATTATTATTATTTGGTTATAATTATTGTAAAGAACAGTTTTCGTATTGTAATCAGTATCAGAGTTATAAAAGATTTTCTGACACATGTCTAAAAAAATAAAAATAAAGAAATAATAAATTATAGTACTGTGTGTGTAAAAAACAAAAAAACTGCCATGGATTTCGAGTAAAGAGGGGGTGCCCAAACCTCCATACTGCCCAATACTCCCCTACATTTTACTGATAGTCTGAAAATTTCAACCGGTAGAATTCTTCACGGTTTTGAACAGAAATTAATGTTCTTTATACATATAAACACGTTTTAGTATACTTACAGAATACTACAACAAGGTTGTCAACATTTCCAATGAGAGTGTTCAGCGTCTTCGCCGTGACATCTTCAATGACGTCTTCCTCGTCCCCAGTCGATTTGTTCGCAATGAGCCACTCCAGCACATCTTCTTCTCTACTGAGTTCACCTGGACAATTAAATTCAATATTACATATTTAATGCACAATATCACAATCAATAAGTATTGAATCGTAAACTACAGACTGGCTATAAAATTTTGCACGTGTCGAAGATGAAAGACTTGTTACTAATAATATTGTCTGTCAGCCAGTGTATAGTAAAACATTTCAAGATGGCAAATATTTGCCTATGCACACACTAAATTATTAGCAAACATCCAAAATACTTTTTTGTTTATAAAATAATTTGCGTTTATCACTTACAACTTCGTGTTCATTTAAATAAGAAACATTTCTATTAAATTTACGTAACACACAGCATTAAGAAAAATATGTATATCCTAATTTAATATGTAGGTATTAAGAAAGTATTAATTTACGAACCTTCGTAGATAATAGGTATTTGATGCCTGTAGTATACCAATCTTGGCAGGTCGCCAAGACTGTACTCCTCAGCTAACTCTTCATCATGAATCTTAACAAAGCCTATTCCAAGTTGGTCCGCTTCATCATCGATGTTCTCCAATTCTTGGAGAGCTTTCGCACATTTCTTGCACTCGGGTTTATCTGGAAATTCAGTCAGATATGCTCTGTAGATGTCCTAATCTTTACCAAGCCCAAGTTCCTGTCTAAGACATGCCTCGTCAGGATTCGAAGCAGTGCAGTTAAGCGCAATGCTCAGGTGACTGTATTGTGTGTTAAAAAGAAAATTAATAGTGTGCGCTATATCAAGCGTAGTGTCGTGCATTGGTGAAGTAGTTGAAATCGGGACTACGCTATCTATTGCAAAAGTGACTAAGTAATTAAGCGGGAATCTTATGGAAAAATCTAGTCTAGACCTACAAAAATCAATGTAACTCTGGTAGGGATATCTATTGCTTTCCATAATTCTATAAGGCTTACACGTTATTAAGTGACAGTGTAGGTCTTAAGATATCATTTATTTAATATTTAACTTGTCATCAGGATAGCGTATACTCTACACTTACGTCTACTTCATGTGACATGCTTATGTTTCCTTTGTCATTAGACGTCTTCCATGTATTATGTAGGTCAAGGTCATCTAATTTTAATACCAATTAAGCGATAGCTAAAATTCTTGGAGTAACGAAGATAGGCGGTTTCTTAATAGTTTTTAGAGTCGTTAAGATGGAAGTGTATAAAGCCGACGTCGCTCGTGACAAGTCGGTCCGTCAATCCGAGCTTGCTGGCGAGACGTAAATAGAATAGCCAAAATAGCTCGCCGCTCGGCCCGATAATGCAAAAGCGTTTTTGATTCTGGCCTTCCCTTACAACAAACAGGCAGACCAGATATATGTATTAATTCCACCGAACATCCCAAATGTAAGTGTTATAAATAAAGATTGCAATAAATACAGAAGTTTATAAAGATAATGTCCACAGTAAATGAATGAAGGTAAGCGAGTGTGCTGTGCAATTTGTAGGAATGGCTTACAGTAATAATTGATAATAATCATCGAGTGATTATTGATCCTGATCTGATCTTATGAATCACACAATGTGGTGTTTTGTACCGGAGCCAAGTATTTAATTGGCCGATCCATCAACAGACGCTCATTCTAACATCATGAGCCGTCCATATTTTTCCAATTTCCAATATTTCTCGATTGCGATTGCCCACGGCAGTCGCTTTAGAAGCAGGAAGCACGTCCGAAACATAAAATGACACAAATGGTATATGCTACGAAGCCAGAGGTTACAGCCAAAACGACAATAAGAGGAGGCATGCCGCCAGCTGGAAACTTTACTTACTGTTCAACGGGCCGCAATTTTTGTGATCTGGACCTACGTCAAAAACACTATCAAACACACGACACAATTTTCACCTTCTTAGAGACAGTTTCGATGGCAACGATTGATAGAAGCCGACAGAAGATAACTACTCGATAGCTCTACGGGCAGAATTTACAGTTTACGTATTGTTAGTTTAGAAAATTGGCTCAAATTTTACCACAATAGCTGATAAATCAATGAAGAACAAACTCCACAGTAAAACATTCCAATACTTACAGAAGAGGACGGCTACGTATTCAGTATCCTCAATTATCTTATCGAGGATCTTTTGGTTGACTTCTTCTATCCGGTCAGGAAGATCCATTGCTTCTAAACTCGTCAGGAAATCCAGGACGCTCTCTTCATCCATGAGATCTCCTACATATGAATGTAATATTAAAACTAGTCACGTTATGGATAGATTAATAACAATCTTAATTTTGTAATTGAACCTACTAAACAGCCGCACGCTGCATGTGATGGATTGTGTTAACAATTTTTAACAGACCTGCGTTATGTACATCAAAAGATATTTTGATATAGGTAGAAGAGATTAACGAAGACCCATATTTTAGAGAGGAATGCTGTTTAATAAAAACTATAACACGTGCATGAAACGAACATGCAAACGGAGGTGAAGCATCACATATCTGCGAGATGTGTAATGATGATCTACATAGGCATTTGTTTAGAGTCAAAGCAGCAATCAAAGTAACAAAAGAAGAACACGCATAGAATATTGAATTTGCGAGTAAGTGTAGGTATAGTAAATAAATAAAAATAAACATTATTGTGTCGATATTTTTAGTATCAGTTATCTTGATATAGATCATGTTTTGCTAATTGAATCTGATCAGCTGCCAAAATGATCAACCTCGCAGACATATCTGTTTGTTTCTTCAATAGTAACAGCGACTCACTGTCAGTCAATAGTCTCATAGAAATGTATATTTTATTTTCATACGTTTTCCCCCCTTTGTTGGCTACACGAGTGTATCGTAGCTATATTTATATCAAAGAATCTTGCTGATGGATATTTACAATAATAAAACGTGTCATAGGTACCTAAGTATAATTTTTTGCAAAGCAAGGTTATTCAGTTAGCTTGCAGTCATAGATGAATTCGTTCATTTCTTGCTTAGGTACCCCTTATTTACGCCCAGAAGTTGAAATTAAAATAAATGTACAAGAAGCGTTAAACCCAGTTCATAGTTTATAATTCATGAAATACTCCTTTGTATGAAAAATCTAAGAATGCACTGTTATTATGTAATCGATAAACTCTATCTAAAATAAGTGACAACCAAAGGCGAATCAATACCAGACAGCCTACATTTAAAACTTTTTGATCCAAAAATTCCAAGAAGGACCAACTTTAAAACCTCACCTTCGTAAATGATCGGTTCCTTCTCACGGAAGTACGTGAGGGCGGGGAATTTCGTAATGCCATACTGCTTCGCGAGCCGCTTGTCGTTGATCTTTACAAAGTCGACGCCGAATGTGTCTGTGTCGTCATCTATTTTCTCTAACTCTTCAAGAACCTTATCGCACGTAACACAACTTCTGGCATCTGGAAATATAGATTAGTAAGGATTCATAAGATTTCTTAATATGCGACAAAAGTCAACAACATAAGAAATGTAACTACAACAAACATGGTCCAGTTTTGATCCAGGAAATAGTGGATTTGAAATAGCTTCTCTCGGCATTTCTTTAAGAAATCGTGTTGTTTTTTGAAAAATAAAAAGTAAAATAAAATATAATAGGTATATTATATCTCAAAATTTTTGGAGATAACAGTATAAACTATACCTCCGTTGGAGCCGTTTTCGAGAGAAACATAAATATCACTTCATTTACTTAAACTTCATGTAAGTATACTTCATACCTATATTAAATCTTGAGGGTAGAACCAATTGTTGACTTAGTAACGTTCAAAACTAATAAAAACATAGGAAAATAGTTATAAGAAATGCCTTGGGACATATCAGGAACATCTTGTGATGACAAAGGAGATTACATCATAATAATTTTAATAATTTTATGAAGATCCGCTACGTATATTATTAATTCACTTCGAATGCATGCCGTGACCGACTCTATCGGGATATCGGCTAAGTAAACTTCACGAGTTCCCGATGCATTTTAATGTAATCCGAACTAAAATAGAAAGTAAAAGCATAACTCCGCCTGGAGAAGTTAATGTAAGTCTAAAAATATCATGTGAATGCTATTGATCGCTATCGAATGCATGTGAATGCTATCGAATTTAATGTACTTAATTATTCTAAGATGTAACCACTATAAGCTATTAAGTTGCCTATGCCTTATCATATTCGTGGTGGTATTGAAACTAAAGTAAATACCTACATAGTTTTATGTGATTGTTTTTTTGTCGTTTATGAATAGCAAAAGAGCATGCAGGCCACCTGATGTTAAGTAGTCACTGCAACCCATGGATATCCGTAGCCATCCGTATCTGAGATCATACGTGGAGGCGGTGCTACTTATGAGGACTGAGATGGTCACCCCAAATATAGTGTGTCCGGCAACAACCCACCCCAACCGAAACACAAGTACTTGCTTCATGGTTGGCTATAAGGGTGATTATGTTGTGTATGATCCTAACTCCTAACTGATTAACAAACAAAATCGTAAACTCTTAAATCGAGAGATTTTACGTACGCAGTTTACGACGCGTTTCGACGCTGCCCACGTAACGTGCCGTACATATCAATATGTGGTGTAGCTTTTAATTTAATGGCCCGCAGTTTATGTTAACTACCTCAGTTTTTAAACTTTTCAAATCGTTGCCCGCCGCCGACTAATGATTTAGAGCTCTCATCTGCTTTTTACCGTTTCTGTGATTTACCTTTGTAACGTTTGATTTTATTAATGTCTTTCCAATTGTAATCATCCGGTACTTTTAGCGTAATAATTAACTTTTTTTAAAATTGTATTTTCCAGTGGCGTAATTTGTGACCTTTTTTTTCGTCGACTCCCAAATTTGTCGTCCTAGGGCCTAGGGGTAAATTTTTAGTTTAATTGGTTTCGTGGCTAATTTAATTACCTGCGAGTATAATCTTACCTTAATTGAAATGCTATATAAGGATCTGCATTATTAAGCACATATTGTACATATAATAATATATTCACGATTTTAATTTTAAATAATAAAACATAAAAAAACGCAAATTTATAATAGCATCTGGTTTAAAAGTAAGTATCACATAAAACGAGTAATCGAGTTACAATTGGATGGTTCTCAAACGTATTATTATCTACTGTCATAAGTAAATTAGGATCGTCGTAAATCTCGACGATGGCATAAAATAGACATAATAATAAGCTATTATAGTTTTTCTACAGATATTTTGCAAATTGATCCATTAACGTCTAATCGTGCCTAGGTACTTCACAGCTTTAAAACAACGTTGTTAATTATCCAATTATCACATTTAATATTAGAATTTAATTTAGTGTATTGATTGACAACCACACCAGTGACACCTGTGATTAGGTTATTGAACCAGTGTTAAGGTTGAATAATATTGAAAACAACTGTGGGGCTGTGAGTGTGAAACGTTGTTTATTTATTTACAAGAGAAAAGAAAGAAGAGACAAAAGAGACAGGTTTCTTTGATTGGTTTATACCTACGTTAGTTATTAGTAACATAATCAGGTAACTGTTAATTAACATAAAGAATCATTTCGTAGTTGGCGCACTGCACGAGTGTCTGCGCCAGTGCAGCGGTAAAGGTCGCGGTCGCTGAGACATTTTGCCACCCGGCTGGCATTCGAAGCTTTAAAACGTTTACAATTTTTAGTTCTAGTTTCTCCTTTCTCTTTCTTATCTCCTGGTACTTATTTAAACAATTTTGAGCCAGATTAATATTAATAAAATGTTATCACTGCCTATGCTATGATAGATTCCTGACTTTCTCAGAAGACCTATTTTAAATCTCTTATATATATATATTTAATCTGATTTGAAGGCTCCTTCAACTGCAACTCTTCAACATGGTAAAATAAAAATAAGTAAATTTAGGGTGATTGTACCAAAATCAAAAACTTCGTTGGAATTAACTGCACAATTAATAGTTAAAGAAGGTAAAACAAGTCTTGCGATCTGCTTTGGACAGTAAGTAAGCTTAGTAAAACGTGATGTTTGAAAAGTGGAAAATGTTTGAAGAGAAAAATTTAATTATATAAATAGTGCTTGGTAAAGAAAAACAAGGCGTGCAATAGAAATAAGTAAACCAACTGCAATACGATGCGATGTTCGGGAAGAAGTTGCGTAAATATTTCGATAAATTTAAAACGATAAATTTCAATGAAGGCGGACATAGATACCAGAAAGTTTATATTGAGATTTCTGGAGTGTAAAGTTTTCTTAGCTAGAAAATAGTAACATAGTTTTACTTTTAGTTTCATAGTTCAGAGATCCGCAGTCTCTTAAACTGTATTGTAATATTTCTAAAAGCCAAATTATGCTTTACGTAAATCTATTTCTTGTAGTGATACGAATATGTTTAATGCAATGAATAAATAAATACAATAAAGTAAACATGAAAATTGGCCATTGACTTGGTAGCCCCATTGATAAAAGAAAATGAATTTAGACAAAAGAAGTGGACACGAAACTAGACAAAATCATTATTATTTATCGTGGTCACAAAATTTTTGTACACGATAAAAATTTTAATATTATAGGATTAACTAATTAGTCATTATTTTATAATTGAAGTTCATGATGATAATGAACTAAGCCATACACTAACCTTTTTTAACTTTAAAAACATTTTTAGGAAAAGTATAGGTACAATATATACTAGAATAAACAATATTCAAACAAGCTGCTTAGCAATTCACACGTAGACTGATATTTACTACGGTGTCCATCTAGCTGTCTCCAGAATAGCGGGCAAAAGAAAGCTATCATTCAACACTGCTATTAACCAATCATCAATTCTGAAACAGCTGTAACTGTTCCGTTTCGCTCGTAGGAGCGAAATAACAAAGATATTATGATACTAAGTAAACAAAACTGAATGAATTTGAACGTCTCGTTTCCAAATTATGACATTGTTAGTTAAATCATTTCGTAGCAGGTGGAACCTGTAATATTTTACCCATATTTTACCGAACACGCCGCTATGTTAAGGTTGATTGTTTAAAGAAATTATGACTGGCCAATGCCATTGTTTAATTCTTTATAGATGTCATGAATTGTAGTAGGCACATGAATTTTTAAAGTTCCTACCTAATTAAATTGTAAATTTTGCTATTCTGACTGATGTTTCTGGAATTCTGGATTATGTTTTGTTAATTTGTACCTAACAAACTAAAAGTTGTTCTATATTATTTGGTTTATCGCATGATTTTTATATCAGACCGAAAATCTTATATTCCAGCATTGAAGGCCAGTTTGATTTTCTAGAATATTCTAAAGAGTTCAATAACCTTATACAAAATGTAACCTTAGAAAGACGTGGCAATACGTTTTTCTAAAGTTATTTATTGCTGCAACCTGCCGCATATTTTGTTATGTTACGTAGGTACGAGTATGACGTATGTCTACAACTCTCAACTCCTTATGAATCAGATCAGAGTAGGTATCCAATACTAGAAATATCATAACGTGAACAGGGCCGCCGTTTACGCAAGACTCTTATTTTTAAAGTTATTGTCCTCGATTAATATAATTTCGTTTATAATTAGATTAAGTGTCACAGATGGCGACACTTCTAGTAATAGATAATCATGGTCTCCTTTTTATCATTTTGGCTTTCTATAGATAATAAATACAAAATCTAAAAGAGGTATCTATTAATTTACAATTTACAAGGACTGTAAGAAAATACCACTTTCAGGCGAAAGTAAGTTCCTGATTTTAGTAAGAGCTAGGCTAGTAGAGCTTTTATTGCCATTTATGCTTTTATTTACGGTAGAGAGAGCAATATAAAGGAATTTAAATGTAAACTTTATTTTAAGCTTCATTAAAGATTCTGAACTAGGTGTTAAATTTAATATCACGTAGGTATTCAATTTTATATTGATAATTTACCACTTTATAAATCCAGTGCCTTCAAGGGAGTGTTACCCGCTACTAAGAGGAAGACTAAACAACTTACGAAAGATAGTCGCTACAAATCAAGTTGAAACTAAATATGCCCAGGCAAGAGAAATGTCCCTTTCAACATCATAATTATATAGGTAGGTACTTCCGGACTCTGACGGTCCTCAGCTATTAAGCGGTGAATCATCCAAATGATATACAAGCTTATTGTAATGCTAATAAATTAATCACGTAGGTACAATGTGATACGCGTTTTCATTAATTAAGCCGTTTAGGATTTATAATTTTTAAGACACTACAAGACACATTTTTGGCTCATGAAGTCGTGAGGATTTTCTGATTGTATTTATTTGAATTTGGCAATGGTGGCCAGGCCACATCGTTCGAAGGACTAACAACAGATGGGGATGAAAATTCCTCGTATGGAGACCGCGTCTTGGAAAAAGGAGCATACGAGCGACCTGTGCTCCTGACCCGATAAACTGATTCCAATGAATATAGCGGGAAGCCGCTAGATTCACTACGTGCAGGATCAGGAGTAGCGCTACTTAGGAAAGATCCAACAATCGATTGATGGATTGTGTTTAGATTTGAATATGGGTGGGTACACGACTAAAACACGTTGATCATTTAGGAACAGCAGAAGAAGAAATTACTTCTTTTTAATGTGATTTAGTTGAATTATTAAATTTTAAAAAGATATAGATACGAATAATGGTCTACTTAATAACAGAATCTAGAGATGTACCTAATGGTAACCTGTGTAAATGTTTCGAATACCGACTCCTTCCTTTCAACAAACGGAAACGTAGCTGTTTTACTTCGTACTATGTCTGAAGACATTTTCGACATTGTGTTTATCTGTTTTCAATTTACCTTTTCCCATCTAATATATAGCGTTTATTATTCTTTAAAATGTGATTCTCATTAATCCAGAAACTAAATTGATAACGATAATTTTGGAAGAATTCCAAGCGGAGTGTTTGTACGAGGCGTTTTCGTAATTGTGTCTTTTCTCTTAAACATTATTAGGTACACAGCAACGGCGACTATTTTTAAATTACAAAATGTTTCAAATGAAATTGAGTAGACCATTAAAATGTGCTAAAACTCATACAATATCCTTTCTTGACTGTAATGTCTGATAGTGATGGCACAGCTTAATTGTTTTTAGGTAGTTGTAGACTCGTTTAAATTTGCTTTTAATTAAACAAAATTTTGGCTAAGAAAAGGAATTTTGATCGATTTTCTTTTAAGTATTTTCAGTTCTGTTATATTTAGATTTTACAGGATCATTTCTCCTTCAACTGCCTCTGGGTATGCCTAAATATACGAAGATAGTTTGTTTGTGGTCATATAAAGTTATTTAAACTAACTTTGACATTGCAAATGGTTCCGTTGTTGATATTGTACGAAGTTTAATGATTTGTTTATGTTTGTGTTTGCACGTGATGACGTGCATTAGAGCGATTTCTGGACCGTAAGTCTCGTGGTTTATATAGCTGGCCTTAAGATTTTAATTGAGGCTTACTAACAGTTAATTTCTATAGTCTTCGGATAATAGATTCACGGATGCCACAGCTAACGCAAACCGATCCCTCAGCCAAAAGATTACACAGGTTTACTGCCGAGCTAAGACATTGATTTATTACGCTTTTTGTGTCTGGTGCTGAATGCTTCAAATGAGCAGAGTCAATATTAGACAAGACAATCGCTACAGCTGTATTTGCGAGATAGCAAGTATCCGAGGAATGACCGACGCGAGTTCGCTCGCCGCTAACAATCACATATCACATTTTTCCGAAGGGTGACAGATACTTTGACGGGTTTTAGAATAAGATCTCATAGTTGGCGACAAGCAAAAATAGTCGGGATGCCAATACCACGTAATGGAAATCTATTTCAGCGGAACATGCGGCACACACTGTAATAGTTTCAGCTGAGCCCAGAGCGTAGGCGCATGGCGACCTCGGGGCCAGCATCGGTGGAACCGTGGAAAATGAGACTCGGCGCCATTTTAGGCGGTGCCGACGGTCGCGGCGGTCGGGTCGAGTTTTATTGTCTCCGCCGCGCGGTTGCATAACCGTGGACGGCCGAGGCTCGCTTCGAAAATATCATGCGCACGGCCACCGAGGCGGGCGGTCTACCGCGCGCCCCGTCCGAAGATCATTAACTCTGCGATAACCCATTTGGACGAGCGCCGTCGCAGACTCCGACGGCCGCCCCCGCCCTGGCGCGCAGCCAGAGGCGGGACGCGGCCGCTTCGCTCGGCGGACGAGAAGCGAGTGCCGGCACTTACACCAGAACACCGCGACGAAATCCTTGTCTTCCAGCACTCGTTCCAGTTGCTTGGCGGTGACCTCTTCGATCTGGGGCTCCTGTTTGCTGACGGGTGACTTGCGCGCGGACGCGGCGGTGGCGAGGAGCAGGACGGCCGCGAGGGCCTGCAGCCACCGAGCCATGGCGAGGGCGCGCGCGTACTGACGCCGCGGCCGCCCGCCCTGCGCCTGCGCCGCCGCCGCGCCGTCGTCACTCCACCGACGCGCATGCGCACCACCCACCCGCAGCTTTTGTTTACATCGCGTCACCACTGTCTGATATGATACCGCGGCGCCTTGTTTATAACTGAACTTGGCGCCATAGGTATAGGTCAGTGCGTTTGGAACTTAAACACCACAAGCTTTAGTGTCTCAATTATTGTGATATTATATCAAAAGATAACCAAACATCGGTCTTTCAGAACCTTAAGAATAGGGACTGGAAATTAAGAACGGCATGTGTTTATTTTGACATAACGGAAGGGAATGATTATCAGCATTGGAATTTCTCCTACTTGTTTCGTTGCTGCCAAATATTTAACGATTATTGGCCACTCCATCGAATAATGTTAATGGCAATGGCTAAGTCATATCATACGGGTTTACTGCTTTCTAAAATTAAAGCTTACTTAGATATAACAGATATTTATAAATACCAAAAAATTTAGGTAATTGGGTAAAGGGTAATTTCAAAAGATACTATACTCCTACTACTACTACTACTACTACTGCTACTACTACTACTACTACTACTACTACTACTAGATAAGAACTATTTTCACTACATAAACCTAATTTACCGATTTTCCGGAAGCATTTAATATAGTGAAGACTTAAATATGATTTTGTAGGTACCTACTTCTTTCATAAGTATTACTATCACGCCCCACGTTCACCGCTGATATCCTCCCTTATCCTTTGGTCGTCAAGGTAATTTTGAAATAAAAAGATAATAATTTTTATTTATTAAAGTAGGTAGGTAAATTTAT
>DWAV01000231.1:0-23529 GCA_018231305.1 Noctuana lactifera
CATCTATTTTTCATACCCCTAAATGTTAAGGGTGGTCCACCGCTTAGTTTTTTATGTTATATGCGGTACGAAGTTCGTCGGGTCAGCTAGTAATTTATATACAAGAAGTCTTTAAGCAATGCCTAAAAACCTATTTCAATTTCCAGTACACATTTATTTAGATTTCTACTCATTTGTAATGAATAAAAAATAATCAGTTGACTAGCAAGAACTATGACGTCACAGTTCTTATTGTTCCCATAAATTGTATGAAAGGGTTGCGTTGTGACATCTCATAAAAAGTATCTCAGTTGATTAGCTGTTCATCTATCCCATTCTATTTCAAGTAGTAGTTCTTGCTTTAAAGTTTTAGCTTAAAGGTAAGTGCAATCATTGAAAGACATATTATATTATTATGTTATATTTCTATATATTAATTAATATGTGAAAATAAAACTGTCGATCCCTATTAAAACCTTTACGCATGGCGGATTAGATTTTTTAAGGTTAAATGCTGTAAATTAGTTTATCCCCTAAAAATTACCTCTATGGCATTACAGACTGTGACTTAATATTGATATTTTCATTACAATATTTTTTATGTGCTGTTTACCACGAATGATGTGACGCCAAAGCCACAAGGCAAAATCCTTGGTTTCTGAACGGTAGGATTGATATGACTAAGGGATATAAATAAAATCCTTTAGCTGTGAATAAATCTCTGTTATGACTTATGAGTATGAATTTATAGATTTTATGAGAAAATATGCTTCACAGACGCGATCTGCGGAATTGCTTTAGAAATAGAATTTCAATATTATGAGCGTATATAACGATGTTTATCTTGATCATATTGTTAAGATGATTATTTGTAAATCGATCTATTAGGTTGTGGGAAGTAAATCTATAGTGGGAGGTACTCGTAGACGAAGTAGTCCACAACAATCTAGTTCTCTTACAATTACCAATGTGATCCTTGCACATTATCTATCAATTTCTTTATCTATCTATATCTATCTGTTTCTAATATAAATAAAAATAAAAAACTCGTAAAACTCGTCACCTATTGTAGAGTAAATGTACTATGCTGGAAGCATTTGCGTACTCAACATTTAGCTTTACTTTAGATTAAGTTTAGAGTTTAAGAGATTCTCAATCAATCTCATACTTTAAGAAATGTCTAACCCTTAGTTTATTATTGTGCAATATTATTGCTATAGCAATAAGTGCGGCGGAGATATCTACCGCCTCCTCGCGCTAAGTTTCCCCATTCCAAAACTTTTTATACCAACAGCGATAAAACGAAAGAAAGAAATAAATTCAGGTAGGAATATGTATGTTTTTAGAAACACGTCAATGTATCTACGATTTGAAATATAACATGGAAGCGAGCACAACGTTTAGGAATTTTTATCTACACTGCCGCTATACACATAACGTGTATTGTGTCGAGTCTTCATTGCAATAAATCATCGTAGCACCAAACTATTTGCTGATAATGCTCTTCGTAGCTTTTCGGCGTAGGTACTTGTAGGGTGAGTAAGATAAGAAAAGATGCGTGTTAGGGAAAGTTTGCGAACAGTAAAGGAAAATTTTTGAAAATATTGTTAGTGTGGTCTAGTCACATTTAATTATTTAATCATTGACGCAAAAGCAAGGGTATTATAATCCTAGGATATCATAGCTCCTAAATTAATTACCCGTTTTTGATATAGTTTGTTGTTTGAAAGGCAAGAAAGTTCGTAGAATTAATTAATGAAGGAATAAAGTGGTAATCCCTATTATGTCTCACAACTAAGTCTTGAGTGTATTCTCGCAACCAAGACTAAGATCTACTTCTCTTAAATAAACCAAATATTTTTGTTTTAGACCGCGCACTGGAGTGGTAGGCGCCCTGCAGAGGATTGCTCGCCCCCTCCTGTGACTAGCGCGGCTTCGCGCGCACGGCACGGGCGGCGGATTGTAAGGAACAAGTTTACAAATTATGTTTAATATCTAGGTTTAATTTATAACCTGTACATATAGTATACTTCATTGGATTATTAAGAATGATTAAATTCCTTGGAACATCTGTAGCACAACACAAATACCGTATGAATGTATGTATTATACCGGTATAACACCACAGTTATTTAAGGCTCATGAATCTTTAAAAGATGTGTCAAATATTAACGTCAATATATTATTTCAAAATAAATTGAATATTTTTGCAGTAGGTACCTATGTGTTAAGTAATTAGTAACATTGTTCATGTGATTCCAGAGGCGTGGGGCGCGGCGTGTGGCGGCGGCGCGGGCGCGGGCGGCGCCATGACGCGGCGCCCGCCACCATGACGCTGCCGCCGCCCGCGCGCCCCGCGCAATTCCCCGCTGCGCACCGCGCAATGCGCTATTATCGCATCTGGATCTACGCGTGCAACGGCGCACTGCTGCTGGGAGCGCTCGTGTTCTGTGCAGCGGCGGGGCGCGCGCTGGCCGATTATCGGCGCACGCTGGTACCCGGCCTCGGCGCTGCTCAACCCGGTTTCCTCTACGGCTACGCAGCTCTGCCTGCGCAGACGGGCCTCCTTCAGCTGCTCGGCTGTTTAGCCGCGCTGCGCCTATCGGAACGTATGCTCAACGCCTATTGGTTTGCGTTATTAGCATTACTCGTCGGCGACGTAGCGATCGGAGTATACTGGGCATTTCGATTTGAACGTGTGTGCCGGGAGCTACGCCCTCAATTACGTATTCGCTTGGCTAAGGATTACGAGACTGACGTGGAATTTTCTGAAGCTTGGGATCGCTTACAACGAGAGCAACGGTGTTGCGGCGTCACGGGCCCCGCTGATTTCGCTGCTTTTAACCGTACGACGCTACCTCCAAGTTGCTGTCGAATACCTGCACATACAGCTGCTATTACGCCTTCCACGATAATTACAAGCTCTACGACCTCTCCTTTGGCATTCACATCAGTGCACTGCGCTCCTCATACGGCAGCGTGCGCAGAAAGATTACTTGCTTGGCTAAAACGAACCGCAGATATACTATTTGTTATAGGGTATTGTGTTATCGCGTTCTTAAAATTGTGTTTCCTCGGAATCCTGCGGTACGAAATAAAGGAGATGATTCAAAAAATAAGGATACTCCGTAGCGAGCTAGGAGCCGGGGAACTTCTTGATGGCAGCCCGTTACATGGTGGTCCTCTATCACAGACCGTTGTAGTAAATGCAGTTAATGCTAACGGAGGCGTACGTGTGCAAGGTGGAAGCCCAGAACGTGCGGGCGAGAGGGAAGCCCTTCTCGGCAGAGCATCAGAGCCGTGTTCTCGACGAAGTATACATGAAGAACAACTAGGCCCGAAAACTGTAAACGGAAATAACAACTGTGAAATGCGGGACCTTGGCCGCGGCGAATACCGGCCACTGGCGGCCGACAGTGCTGCAACCAGGATCTGACTAAGATGTTACCTGGAGCGGTTGTTCGGACGGCGATGGCGCTCGTTTCCGACGGCCGGCTTCGAGGTCGAGCCTCCGCTCCCACGCGGCATGCCCGTGTGCGTGCGACGCACGGGCGCCCGAGTGCGTCTCGACCATCGCCGCCACACGCATTCTGAGTTCGAGCTATAATGCGCCCGGTAAACGTTCAAACCGTTTGTCAAATGTTACGTTTTATTAAACAATTTGACGTCTGTTTGATGTGTTTGACATACCACTAGTCTACGTGCTTCATAATAATATTTGAAACGTGTTTGAGAATTTCTGCCAGTTAATCAAACAGTTTGATAGCATGTGAGGTAGTGTAGTGTTTGTCAAACAACGGTAGGTATTATTCGTTGAGAACATTTTGTCCTAAAATTTAAAACAAAATGGCCACATACGGGAATCGGTTCGTTAACGATGCCAATCTAGTCATATTTAAAATCTGTTTGTCAAACTAGTTTAAACATTTGCCCTTGTGTTTGATTAATCCGTAGAGATAAAACGTAAAAACAAACACGTTAGAACGTTTATCAGGGCCCTTACGATCGTCGCGTGTAGCAAGCCGTATACGTGCAGCCGCTTCCAACGCGGTGAATTTTCGCCGCTGTCAATTGAGAGTACTGGGTTCGAGTGGTGGTATGGTGTATTTTATGTTTAGATGATAGCCAAGAAGTAACTTTAGTGTCACAAATCAAGTCAGTGTTATCGTTTCATAAGCATCCGGAACTGTGAGGACTGTTATGATAAGAGTGGCAACGAGTAATTTATAGGATTGAATTTAATTCCACGAGCAAAGCTTGTGTTTAGTTCCTATGCATGGCAGTTAATGAATTTGTTAATGTATACCTAGGTATAATACCAAGATTTTGTTTTATTTGTATTTGTGACTTAAAAGCGCAAATTTTTTTCTTTTTTTCTAGCAACAGTAAAATAAATAAGATTTGGTTGCGCTTCTTAATACCTAATATTAAACAATTTTACATTCAAATTTTAAAATGGATTGCAATAGTACGTACCTACTTACTATTTATTTAGTAGGTAAATATTTTAATAATACGCACGGAATGGCTTTTACTTTTTTATTGTGCAAGAACGCTTTATGCAAAATCACTAAACGTGGTATTATTTTTAAAGGTGTGTGTGTGAAATGACATTTGAAGAGGTGGATTTGCTTAGACAAGGGATATTGAAGTGATCGGAACATTCAAATGTGTTGAGGAGCGATTCAGTAACCGGTATCAAGCAGAATTATTAAGATATTTATTGATTACAAATATTTAATTTACTTTTGGGTATAAGTCCCACAGCTATTACCGTATACCAATAGATTTACTTATTAATTCAATATATTTTTATGTTAATAAAGTAAAAATTTTGTCATTTATTATTAATTATATATAACGGTTTATGTATATAATGTTATATATTAATCTTTTCGGGTTTGTATATTACGCATTATGTGTCTTCAATGTTATCGGTCTTCACTGATATTGTACTTATTTTCTCCATTTATATTAAGTACATGCATATAATTTGTAACGTTCACAACATAGACGATTTAATATTGAACTATATGTTAGTTAGTAAAATTCTCGTTAAGTTTCGTACTATCACCCAAAGCAGTATTGATAGTTTAAGCCTCACGCATTGGACGAAATGCATATTGCAAGATTACATTTTGGGTAAGAGAAAAAAAAGGCTTTTTTTTTATTTAATCATTATTTTGTCGACTAGAAAATAACAGTACTTAATAGTAAAAATTAACAATTGATCGACCGCCCTTTTTTTTTAGTTCTACACCAAAATGTTAAACTTAATAAAATGCTACTTTTCTTTTCTTTTGCATTTCGTCCATTTGTGATAAATCATCTCCGATGTCTGCTTAATTAGGATTCGAATAATTTTCGTAATATTTAGTAAACAACTTGAGAAACGAGCTATGCAGATACATGTCATGCCTAATACTTGTAGCCGTATAGATTGTAAGGAAGATATTAGGTCGGGACATGTATCTCTCGTCTTATTTTATTTCAGTTTGTTTTTGGCGAAGTCAAGCCTCTTTCGAGGTCGCCATTTGTCACTCTTCATCGAGTTCTAACGTTAGTGGAGCCAGTGAAGAATTTAGTATCATCTAGAATTCCGTAATAGAACCAGCTTTTCAAGATTAATTAAATTATATTTCCGCTTTATATTTCACTTTGTCGTTTATTCAATATTGTATTGTAATTAATTGTTCATAGATAGATCGTAAGTTTTGCAGTTCATTTGAATATTGTGGCACGTTTATTATTATCATTCAGAACATTTTAACTAAATGCACGTACCTACCTACTTTAAAATTGAAGTAACTTGTTAATATTTTGATGGTTTT
The DNA here is from genome assembly GCA_018231305.1 of Noctuana lactifera. Taxonomy (NCBI): domain Eukaryota; kingdom Metazoa; phylum Arthropoda; class Insecta; order Lepidoptera; family Hesperiidae; genus Noctuana; species Noctuana lactifera. The sequence goes on from DWAV01000231.1 coordinate 5,811, forward strand.
TTAGATTTTCTTATGTTCATAAAACAAGGACCAAAACCATTTTGAATACTAAATCTTTACAGGCATCCTTCGTTATCGATGAATGTAAATAATAGATTAATTGTATCTACACGTGTAGTATGCGAGTAATGTGCATGGACAGGTCGACAAAATAGTACTGATATGAGCTTAAACGACGTAGTGCCTACGATTATATGCTTGTAACAATATAAAGCAAATAATAACCGTTTTTTATAGCAAAGAGGTTTTCGTAAGATATTTGTCATACAGTATGTACTGTGAGAACGGTTTACATAAGCGCTAAAATCACAACGCCATTTCTTAATTTTAATGGATAGAAGTTGTAACTTTTAAATAGCTGGGCCAAAAAGGTGCATTCGCGACCTTTTTATGGCGTACAGAGAAGGTTGATAGAAAATAATATTTGAGAGATACCTACTTGCAATTTTGTGAGGTAGAGAGAGCGTTTACCTGCATGTAGAGTTATCCATAGATGTGGACAAAAAGAAAAAATGCTCTGCGAACGAAACGAGTTCAATATCCGTGACACTTATGACGAGTTCTTATCGTTATCGATCGTTATATTTCTTGACGAGAAAGTGTTATGTTTGACTAGCGACTATTTCTTTATGTCCACATACTAGTCGTATGTACAATTTACCCCGTATATGCATACCTACATATTTGTACTATTATGATGTAACTTTTTAGATATATTGTAATGATGATTATAAATTAATTATTATGTTCGCTTAGAGTAGGTATAATATTTTGTGAATTTATGCAGAAAGATAGTTTTTTAACATTGTTGTCACTGAATGTACCAATCTTATTAAAATTTGTACCTATATTCGGAAAGTTGAATAATTTGTAGCTAGGATCAAATCTAAGTCCTGCATTTCTTCCAAAACGATAAAATAACGTGTGCCTTGGCTTAAAATCGTATATCTCATGTTATTTTCATTGTGAAATTATCGATTCAAACGATGTTTATAGAAAACCTTAACCATTTATGTAATATACCTACCTACCCTCCAACAGAACCGTATAACCTATTATTTTTACTATATCTATATTTACCTATTTTCAAAATGCATTATAGTTTTGCATATGCATTCAGTGCACACATTTAATTGTTATTAACAGTCAATTGGGACTATATAGATGAAAAATATTTGGTAAAACCAAGTGAAATACTTAATTTTATTGTCCTTAAAATATCATCTTTAAATTAAGACTCAGAGGAAAATAGGAATTTACATTTTTTTAAACAAGCAGTAAATACAATCATGTCGAATTTCAGTTGATATTCCCAATGTTTATTGTCTTGATATAATCCCTTTCGGGATGCGATTGGCAAATAATTATATCAAGAATAGGAAAATACAGTGGTAATACATTTTGTGAGATGACGCTATGTTTTAATATACATACTTATCTTGATAATTTTCCAAATTAAAACACGTGTTTACAAATATATACCGAGTGAAGCTCGGTGACGTAGATACCTACTATATAAAAAAATAACACTATCTATACCTATATGAAGTTACCTGCGTTGGTTTGAACAATGTATGTTGTTTATTTTGATAAAATAATAATTAAATGTTTGCACTACACGTACTAATAGTAGATACAATATACTAAAGAGTTATATTGATGAACATTATAATATATTATATCAGTGATTTATTATATATATCCGGATATTGGGTCATAGGTATTTAGGAAATATATTGTGTGTTTCTGAAATGCAGCATACCTACCTGTGAAAAAAGACTCTAAAGTTCTGTCCTTTTAAATAAATTTCTTTGAATATATCGCTTACATACACATTTCTGCTATAACTAAAAAAGGTGAAAAACCATATATGACTTTCCCAGTTTCCTCTTAGTTTATAGTTAGGAATTTTTTAAGTATGTATGTTTTTGTGTGTAAAATTGACAATCATTAATATGTATTATGTGCTATAATATATTTTTATTGCATTACAACATTAATGCAATTATTTTCAGAATAAAGGAGAATGCCGGAAGGTGACATAAAAATTTCTGAAAAAATAATAATTTAATGATTGTATTTTCTGTACTTAACCCCAAATGTACCCATCCTTATAATATTGAGACCTCTGATCTCGAGATTCCGTTCTGAATTCAAAAACGTATACATATTTTTTGTTTAAAGTAAATTTTATTCCTATTAAAACTAAATACGTTTGGATTGCAGACAATCGCTTGGTGTACAAATCTTTGCACAATATGGTATGGGCAATGTATGGGCATTACGTGGCATTCTCCTTTAATCACAAACTGATGTGCACATCTAAAAAGTTCATTAAGTTATGAGCTAATTATTCTCTTCGGCCACAAGAATAATTTCATGAAGCAATTGGTAACCGCACCGCACCTTACAAAGCTTTCAGAGTCATCTACACTTAGGTACTTTAAGTAACTGCATTTCGGGAGATGTTTCTATTCTTGTTGTGAAATAAAATTATATAATATTACAAGGTTCTCTTTGAACGTGTTCGTATTTCTGTAATAATTGACAATACAACAAAAATAATTTTATAAATAAAAAAATATATCAATGTTACCTACTAAAACTTTAAAAGTAATATCCTGAAATTAAGTGTACATTTAGTAACTGTTTTCTGCTCTTACTATTAATTTCATGTAATCTATTGTTATATCATTACTTATAATGGGTGTTTCAATTTAATTCTAAACGTAGAGTTGTTACAACTTTCCGAAGGTACGCACTAGGCGACTGAAAGCTAATATTATCATAATAAATGCATTAAAAATAAAATGTTTGTTAAAATTTTAATTGTTTTATTTCTTCTGATTGGACGTACGTTCAACTACATATAAAAAATTTTACTAATTTAATCTATATTAGTTCTTTATAATTATGTTATTTGACTGTCGACGACATTTGAGAATTGTAAGTAGAATGCAAAGCTCGTGTAGACCCTCGGTTTATAATGTGCGGCCAAACACACACAGAGTTTACTCCTTGAACTAAGTTCTATAAGTAGAAACCGTCCAATGCTCTTTGGATATTAAACAAACACGACTTGACTGTAGTTTCTCTTTGATGAGTTCCCGTTATTGATTTAACTATACCTCCCTACAGTTACTTACGAGTACATACAGTTGATTAATATGCAGTGGGTTATCGAAGTGTCATCATGTGCAGTTCATCTCATCAGCACAGATGGTAGGTCCAGAGAGATAAGGATAGTAGAAGTCAGGTTCAAAGATCCTCGGTACATGACACTTTAAGTGATTTTAATTTTTTAATTTTGTCATAGTATAAAATATGTCATCAACCGATTATTATTACGCTATTGAAATCAGATTTCTTATCGTAGTTGAGAAGACTTAAGGACACGATTTACTCTAGTCAAGAACTCTTATACCTTACCGGTGTCCTTTCGACTTTTTTCTACGCCGTTGAACAAGTGGCCGGTATAATTAATACCACGCAAATAATATTGAAAATGAAGGGTATTGAATCTGGATCCTGCATAACCAAGTGCCGGAATTCAACCACGAGACTACTTAATGTTGTACATTATGTGAACTGTTATATATAACTTAAACAGACATTTCTAAGTATGTACCTACGTACATGTCGTACATACATACTTGTGAAATGCTGATTGAACCCGTTTTACTATACAATGTACCCACAAGTTACGATAGTTCTATTCCTTGAAGGCTTGCTAAGTTTGTTCGTCAACCGAGTTTGTGTAAGGCCAACCCTCTAACGATCCTTGAGAACCAAACAAGTGCCCCGCTGGAGCGAAACAGCCTCCAATCAAGCTTCGTTATTGATGAACAACATCGTCGTTTAAGATATTAATTGTAGCAGTACAAACAATTCATTCAACATGATATTTTCAATTTATACGACAGGAAATAAGTTTGCAGGCCGCAAAATTTAAATGATGCCAAGATTATTAAGATTAAGTATAAAAATATTTGATTTATGATGGTACAGAAAAGACATTGTTTATTATTTTTGTTTTGTTTTTATTAATAGATCTTTTTTATGTTTCATTGGTAGATAGTGTCCGCATCGCTCCCTATTATATTATCCAATCGTAGACATCGTAGACTGCGTAGACGTCTAGTCGCTGCGTCATTCTTAGAGTTCGTAGACAGTGTAGGGATTGTAGAGTACGTAGCGCTCTGCGTTAATCAAGTACCTACATACTTGGTTGATTGCAACCATTTTTATATGTCCTATTTCTATGAATAATATAAATAGTCTGAAGTATTTACCGCCGAACACTTAATGTGAATGAAATGTATGAGAATGATGAGGCTTAGTGTATGTACTCCAAGCTATTATTATAACGATGATAAAAAACTAAAGAGTTTTTATTAATAAAACATTATGACTATAAATAATTGGTATCTTAATAACATTCTTATTTTACAACAAATGTATCTTCTATAAAGATAGTATATGACAAATAGTTAGTTTACCATGTTAAGACCTTAACACTAAAGAAAGTGCGCTCGTGTAAGGCTCAGGCTAAGTTTGTTCTTAACTAAGTTGCTTGGAACCCTTTTAACGATCTTTGAGAATCAACAAAGAACTCGCAAAATCTTAATTAAGAAGGAAGACAAGAAGTAAGATAATTAAACACTTTCCTTTAACCCTTAAGAGCTTGATAGAGTTAGCTCCAAGCAACGCATAGTGCTCCTATGGAACAAAATAACTTAGATGTACTGTAATTTGTTTGTTTTATTTTTACGTGCAAAAAAACTAAACGAAGGTTTTGAGATGCTTTTCTTTGGATACCACACCCGTATCTCATATCAATAAGTCAGGCTGTGTCACACTTAAGCGTTTTAGACCGTATGGTCACAATCAGAATAATAGTTTGGAGTTATGCTCTGAGAAACATGTTGTATATATGGAATCCCTAATATATATGTAAGAATCGAATTGATAACCTGACCTTTTTGGAAGTGGGTTAAAAAGTAAATACAATTTATTATGAAGTATAAAATAAAGTACATATTAATGTTGTATATAACGCTAGAATGAATCAGTACAATAAAATGAAAATAGCACTAATAATAGAGTTACGTCTCGTTCACAACATAATTACTCCACTGAACCGTCATTAAATTCTTCACTTGCTCATTGGATTTATTAGAGGGCGTGTGTTACAAACTAAATAAGTGTCCACTCACCTTTACTGTTCCCTCAGTTAATCTGTATGTTCTGTCTACGTTGGCCCCTCCGATAACCAAGACGTCGCCGTCTTTGTTTCCAAACGTAATTCTATTCTCGTTCGTTCGCTCGTCTCGCGCATCGCACGTTGTATGAAATCTCCTCGAAGAATTTGGGGAGCATTTGCCTTCACTCCTCGACACTCCGATATTGAAAACGCTCGAGCTCCCAAAATTGTTAACATTCTTCAGTTTTTGAAATTCGATGGCAATATCGGCACCGACTTTAGCGTTGTTCTTTATTAGGGCGACGTCTGGCGGTCGTTAAGGAAAGAAATTGTGGCAATTAGCGCGTAGCATCATTTTAGGACCGTTTACGTTTCTACACGTTAAATTAACAGCTGAATTTCCCTTGAATGAATGGGTCAAGATTGTAATCACGCATTCTTAATAGCGTTGTTAACTGTACTATTAAATGTGAATGAGTTTTAGCTCATTAATATTAACACAACGTTTGTCGCATCGGGTTTCTATAAGCAATGGAACAAGTTGCAGCATGACACGATCTATAAAAACTAAAAGTAAGAATGTAACATAACAGTAATAAACAATTTAACTTAAAATGAACATAATAGAATTACATGTAGGTATTGTAGGTACCTGTAAGACCTGTCTTAATTAAGGAAAATTCGGGATATTATGTTTAATAACATACCGTGTTTATTTAATAATTAGAGGGCTTTTAAATAACCCTCTGATGCCGACAAAGCCGTCGTTTTGATAGTAGCTTACACACTTGTTACGGTGAAACACTCTAATAGGATCTTCCTTTGAAATACAGCCACTTCCGATATCCAATCATTTAGAAATTTTAGACGTTCCTTTAATATTTATAACATAATCCTCTTTTCTGAGAATTTCCTTATGAGGTTGCTTGAAGAATCCTTTTAATAAAACGTTTTCTTGCTATAGGTATGTTGAATAAACTTAGGAACTTTTTATATAGAAGGATGGGATACGTGGTATTGGTTAGGCCTCAATAGACTTGGATATATTATTTTTGATGGCCTGAATTTTTATGTAAGATTGATTTTGATTTTGAAAAGACAAAGTGCGAATTTTGTTATTTATATATAAATAATACAATAAATTAGTTTAATTTAGCCAAAACCAAGGTATCTGGTAGCTTGTACGTACTCATAATTCAACACAAAGGTTCTTTAACGAAAGTGAGAGTTAAAGGACTTTTGGGAATTCGTCTTGTGATGAGACGCGCGTGGGATGAAAATACGTTCCTGCTAATCAGGACTAAGGTAATTGGGAATATGCGAGTATGTAAAAAAAAATCAGCTTGAAAAATCATATTCAATAACGATGTAACCGCTAACGGCTATTGAGGCATCATCGTCTGGCAAGCAATTTGTTTTACTGATAGAAATGGGTGACACGCGTACCACCAAACTTCTCCTACCTGCTCAATTATAATAGCATAAAATGGTGATGTATAATGATGGTGCATAATGATCTTTTGTGTTTTTTACAATGTTGTATCAAAAGGATACTAGTATCGAGCGAAGCGCCAGCCGTTGCTTCAGAAACAGCGGACAATAGAAACGGCGTTATTTCCTTGCCGCGAATACCTTGCTTGCTCGCCTCGGCCAACGCGAGGGTTATTGCAGCTTCTATTGTGTTTTCTACAACAAACAAAAAGAAAAATATGATTATACATTTAAAATGTCCTTTAACACATTTAAATTTGTTTAAGTGGCGGGGCGCACATAATTTTAGTATGTTCTATCTACCTTAAAATCACCTAACTCATAAATTTAATACAGCAATTAAAATTCTAAAAGTCTAACAAGTTACAAATTATCGACTCGTCTTACACATTTCACGTACACATTTCACTAATAGTAAAACAATAATAAGAACTGTAATGAGAAATCTGAAATGTCAAATCTACTCGTATAACCCTATTGAATAAATACAGTGGCAGTGCAGTGGGCGCTGAAATTTAAACTCGTGGGCGGCAGTAGGCTGAAAAAGTTTGAGAACCTCTGATCTAGTTGATAGGTACCTTACATACAAATAATGTAGTAACATTTTTAAATAAAAAGCTTTTCCTAGAAACTCAAAGCGGTTCTTTATCGAGTACGATAAAAATGGCAGCAAATTGCAACGCACCTGGCAAACATTTTTTAGCCTTATCACAATTTTTATATTGCACGCTCCGTAAACCAAACCGACAAATGATGGAGGCTTGAATTTATGGGTTTCCATATTTTCATGTTCATATATGAAATGCTTTAAATATTTTACGGTATAAAGAAAAAGCTTTTTTCGGTTAGTTAAGGTTTTATGTCATAATAACCCTGCTAACTTTTCCAAAGCTACTAAAAAGCATGTCACGTTTTATAACCCATTCAGATTATGTTAAAATAGAAATAAGAGCCTGAATGGGGTACAACATTTGGTAAGATAAAGTAAAAAAACAACATCGAAACTTTGGTCACAGGTCTTCAATTTAATGATCTAACATTCTCATTATTCTTAATTCTATGTCTAATAAATGAATATCTATTCAGATCCGACATAAATAATTAAAATGTATTTAGGAAGTGGGAGAGTTCTCAGTTGGATAGCTTCATAGTGCACACGACCTTTTTTAGAACTGCAATAGGTAACATACTTATAACATAATCTCGTTGGCCGCTGGTAATTTATTACGTATCACAGGACAATCACAAGTATTCTTTCAATTATTTACCATCCATTGCATATTCCTTGGGAACGGGTACAGCTACGACGATTCCAGAGGAGAGTTGTAATTGTCTGGCTGATTGAAGCATTCTTGCTGCGTGTGCGGCGTCCGCTACGCGGTAGGGTGCTTGGTGTCCAGAGCGGACTGTGTAGAAAGCGGGAAAGTCATGCGTGTCTCCGAATGCACACACCATCACTCCTTGAGTTTCCTGTGGAAATATTACTTGTTAAAAATTTCTTTTTAATATATAGAAAATAGCTAGAAAGCGCATATAACCCTGGTATCGATGAATAACTGTTGTGCTGTTGTGTTGTTGTGTCGTGTTGTTGTAATAAATATTTGTGCGGTTTGACAACATCCGACACGGGTAGGCTACTAACTGTATCGTCATCAAAACGCATTGGAGCAGCGTGGTAGATTATACTCCAGGCCTTTCTCGGGAGAGACCCATGCCTAGCAGTGGGCCATAAAGAAAGGTGCAGCCATACAGAAAATTGTAAAGATGGATAAGGTATACAAGGTAATTTACATAGGTCGGAGCAGAAGTTTTTATTACCAGTAGCAATGAAACAGAAGTACCTAAATTTTCATCAGTAAATCAAATACTTTTTACTTGAGGCCTTGTAGAAATTGAATTCTTATGAGTCTTTTGAAACTCCCGAAGGCATCCCTATAAACAAAGTTAAGCGAAGTCTCAGCATTTTATTGCTAAATATGTGAAATGAAGTCTGCTATGGCAAACCATCCATAAACTCTGTCACGAAACTTGTTCCGTAGACTTCTAAACAATCCTGTTCTAAACAATTTACTGCCATAAGTTTAGCGATTTAACGAGTCATTCTTACAAGAACGTCAATTTATTGCTAGCTGTGGCGCCTGTGGCAGCCACCGAAAATGTTCTTGTAATTGATTTACAAGAAAATAAAACCATTATTACTCGTGAAATTTTTATTTTATGAAAAAATGTAATTTAAAATTCACCCGGATAAGAATACAAAAAAGTATACAAAAATATTGAGTATTAGATCTTTAAGTTGATGACTACATTGTATACTTAAATGCTAAAATGAAAAAATATTAAAAAACATAAAATATATAGAAACACGAAATTCAACTTGATAATCTTTTACTGATATTATTTATTTATTTAACACACTTAATTGAAACAAAAAAAGTGGTACAAAAGGCGAGCATTCTCTACCAGCCAACCTTGGGAAATATAAAGAAATATGAAATATGCTATGATTATTAAGTTTAATGTATTATTTAAGACGATTCCAACGAGCCCAAACACGGTAGTAAGAATTGGGTATCTTGCCGTTACACTCTCTATTAAGTCATTTATTCATTCGTTTAGGAGCTACGATGTAACAAACAGACACAGATATATTAAAAACGTTAAACCGTGTAACATTTCTCTGTTTTCGTCTGGGGTTAAAAAAGTTGAAATATTAAAGCCAAATTGAGCAGAGCAGTGATTGGTAGCCATCTCTGAGTTAAGATCCATACCCAGCCATGGGATTCGAATGGGTTGCTCATGATAAAATCTCAGATAAGTATAAGCTTATTACTTAGGCGAGGCACGTATGTCTACTATTGAAGCAATACCTAAATAATGGTGCGTACACATAAGGGTAACCTTTTTTTTTTTTTTAAATTTAAGCTGCGCTCTAGCATAATCTATCTTGTACATTTGTTGAGTGGTACTCATATATTTAAAAGCAAGATGAGCGCTGTTGAAAGTGCTTACTCGCTACTCGCTAGGGACGAATAAAATATTTACAGGGGAAATTGCTGCACGTCGGAAGTACCTACCAAATGAAAGCAGAAAATAATTTACCAAATACTCCAGAGTCCGTCCAATATCAAGAATTGATTTAGCACCGCTGCATACCACCAGGGTCTTGTTTCGACCAAGCTCGGTCAGGTCAGCGGATATATCCATTGTTTGTTCCCCTTCTCGATGGACGCCCCCTGAATAATAAATATATTTATTTATTTGTACCTATGTATAAAGCATTAAATATAAAGGCCACCGTATTCTTCATCGCGAATACAGAAATGGCCGACTGTAGAGGAGCATCCAATGAGTTGGTTATTTATAAGACAGAACAGGACCCGAAAGGCCTTTCGGGTCAACTGATATAAATAAAATTAATTTAACATAAGTTTTTTAAACATGCAATGCATGCATGCAATTACTTTAGTTACTATACAATGAGTGGAGTTACTATATAATTTTGTTTATTTTAATTATTTTTGCAAAATGAAGGACTCAGTTCTCTTGGTTGCTCCCGTCCCGTTAAAAGGTTATTTTCGAAACGCATATATTGTCCAATAGCCAATATACCTTTCCCGATTCATATCTAACCTACATAAAATGCCCAATACGATCGTTAGTAACCGCAATAAGAAAAGGACACAGATGCGTCGCCACCGTGAGGATTTAGATGAATCCTTTGTGTAGCCACTTTGTCACCGCAGTGACTCGTTTACCCTTCTAGTTTTTTCTAGCGTAAAAGTTTTACAACCTACAATATATGGAAATGAAGGATAAGATAGGGTAAATTTAAAAAATATAATAAAATTCAAAGTTTAACTGTTAACTACGTGTCGAAATAATAAATTTAATTGTTTTTCTACCTAATTACAGGACTCGGCGATAAATAATGTTTTGTGTTGTCTCTTTCTTAAGTCGTATACAAACATTAAGGTTATAGTAATGCGTACTATATCTTTCGTCTTTGTATACAAGTGAACGTGCAGTCGTATTGACTTCAAAGTTGTTGAAGTTAAACTGTAATCTAGTGTAGGTATATCTATCTATTTATGTAAAAATATTCACGCTGTCGAATGCTAATAGACATAATATATGTATCGGTCAGTACCTACCTACGCTAGACTACGAGATTTCGATACGGGATGCCACCACGGACGAACGTACATACCTCCTGTTGTTGGGAATTCCATATTAATTTCATCGTTCATTCAGAGCCACGCTCGCCGGCCCGCTCTAATTGAATGCGATACGTGGAAGCGGTGGATTCACTCGCGTCGCGTACCAAATTCATAGCACTTCACTATCATTGGCTGAATAATTGAAACTTAATCGTTGGACGCTTTGACATTTCGCAGAAGGTAATCGAATTAGTCGTTGCTTTGACGAATACCATTCAATTCCATGCTTTGGTGCTTGCTTTGTAAAAATCTCATAAGAGTTTCAAAAACGTCTGACTCTTATGTCTAGTTTAGTGGATAACCAACCTAAACACTTGTGTACTTTATCGTTTTACAATACGTTTCTAATATCGTAAATAAAATTGAAACCTTACTTCTATTTACCTACCTATGCCACCTGTAACAAATACAGGTATATCCGCTAAGTCGGCCGCAATAACAGTTCCAGCAACAGTTGTAGCACCGTCGAGTTTTTCTGCCATAACTGCAGCTAAATCTCTTCTTGACGCCTTAACAACTCCTTTCGCCTCTGCCAGATACTTCAATTGATTTTCTGTTAGACCTACTGTTAGCTGACCACCTAAAATTGCCATAGTAGCTGGAGTTGCACCCTAAAAAGAAAGCAACAAATAAAAATTAAATAAAAATAATTTTTATACGTAAAGACCGAATGCATTATTTTTTACATTGAACGTAAGAAATTGAAAATAAAATTTAGTTTCTGTTTATAAACTAACAAAAAAATCGAATTATTTTAGAGCTGGTGTAGGTAGGTATTCGTATTCCGAAAAAAGTCAAGTTAAAATTACTTTGAGTACACGAACTGGTACAAACTGATTTAAATTGTTCTTTTCTAAATTGCCCGAAGCATATTGCAACACAACCGATTAAACGTGTAGCATTTGTGTGAATTCCGTAAAGCGCAGCGACCATTACGTGGTTTACGTGGCTATTTATGTGCAATCCCTATAAGCCATAGCTATATACTTATACTTAAGATAAAATACGTAGATTATTAAAGCGGATGACGTCATGAAAAGAGGGAATTCTATTCAAATGAAACAACTCTGTTCAGAGGACAAAGGTCTTTATGACGTGGACGTTATTTTGTACAAACGGTTGCCAACTAACATCGAGTTGGCTTGTGCGCTGGCTTTTATAGGCTTTTCACTAGTTTAACTGAATACTGGTTTATCTTGATAACGTCGGGGCTTCGTGGAGTGGGACTCACCACTTTATCAACTGCAATGCTCTTACCCTCAATTAAAGGAAGATTTTAAATCGATCTAATAAATCCTTATCCTTTATGTGGCCGTAATTTATGCTTTTTTTATTTATCTCGTTATTGATTAGGTACTATCTTTTGATACAGAAATAGTTTTGATGTTCATCCAGTGTATACGTGTACCTTATGATGAATAAAAATTTTTGAATTTGATTTGAATTTGAAGTTGTATAGTGAAGCCTTTCTAGGAAAAATATACGCTCAAGTAACAAATCTTATGCGCCTACACCATAATCCCTACACGTAAACCCCTGACGTGAACCAAAAGTGAAAACCCCATAGAAATCCCTTTGGTAGTTACGGAGATTAATGCTCTTAGACAGATCGAGTACCATTGAGGGTTTCTAGTCGTGTCATGACTATAATATTTTATATTTTATTTAATTTTTTTTATAATTTACGGGTGTTTATGAAATAATGTTTAAATATTAAATTTTTAACAATACCATGTGGATATTGTCCATAAATAGAAGATCATTAATTAGTTCGCTAGTTTGATCTTGATCTTGTGGGCAAGCAATATGTAGAAACGACTGTAGTTTATAATATCAAGTAGGTACGAGTACAGTACGTTGGGAAGTAGGTGTAACATGAATTTGCGTAAGCTCAATTATATTATTTCCATTCTTTTCATCATTCCATTTCTTTTGCATTATAAATACATATAAAATTATGTATTTTATTTCTTTATTTATTACTTACTCTTTGTCTAATGATATGTTCGACTTCCAGTGCCGTCTCAATGTTCTTAGGATATGGCATTCCATGGGTAATGATGGTCGATTCCAGAGCCACTATAGGTTTGTTCTGTTCCTTTGCACGCTGCACTTCTTGAGAGTAAACTACTGGAACATTGGCCTTAGTATATCGCCTCGTAAAACACAGAGTCCAGTGCGAGTTACGCCAAGTTAATCTCAATAAAGCGGCCATCTTGAGTTCTAGAAAGGGAAAGTATACTTATTTAATCAGTTTTAAAATAATCAGATAATTAGATTGATAGATAAATTAATTTTTCAACACTAATAAAATAAAATCAAAAATCAACAGCGATCGAAACTATTCGTAACACATAACAAAGTTGAGATAAACTAATGAGAAATATTACTAAATGTAAATTATGATTAGAAGTAAAAATAGGTGATAGATGATCTTTATTATCGTTCTTACCTACACATAACAGACACATATATAATATTAATAATGACAAGTCAAAGTTAAAATCTATGATAGGTAAATATAAAAGGTATGATGTTATAAGTACGTAAAATAAAGATGACCCTGATTTAAAACACACTCAACTTTACCGAGCAGTCTTCAGAATCCTCCAATCCGAAATTGAAAAGTTTATTGCTTTTAGCTACGTGTTTCAGCAGTGAAAAGTCGTGTAAATAGTGCTTACACAGATATAAAGAAAGACAGCTCCTTTTAACCTCCCCGATCAACGTAGGATACACGTAAATCCAAGTTGACAGGCCGAGCTCAGGGTTTTGCACTTTCGGTGTTTAGGGTAACGTCAACAAGAACGCTTTTAAAAATAAAATTTTGCTTTACAGGGACTACAGCTCTCTGGGGTTTCCAAACGAAATCTAATACCTACATTTTTGGACCCGTGTGGTGTACACGGGTCCAAAATTTACTGTACCGGTCCGCCATTGGTCCTGGGTTCCATTCCCAGTATCCAACACATCCGACACCGGTTGGCCACTAACCCGTAACTACACCAATTGGAGCAGCATGGTGAGGTATGCTACAGGCCTTCCCCGATAGTGGGGAGAGACTAGATATGTGCTAAAAAAAGCGTTGCCGGCAAGGTTTTTGCTCATCATATAGAAATAGATGCATATTAAATATCGAAAGATATTGAAGCCCGATATTAAATCCACTTAGCTTCACAGTATAACATAAAAAACTCAATTTGCTCTCAATCTCAATCAATGTTCATTAAAAGTAAATACCTGCGAAGCTCCGTTTGCAAAGCCGGGAGTTTCGATTGCGTAACCTTGTCGCAGGACACTCTTATTGAGACTCTGCAGATATTTTTTTAGAGAATTTCACTTGGCGAAGTTTCACTTGTACGTTACGTCTGCGGTTTATTACGTATAATTTAGTGCTTTAATATTTTATTTATAAGCTAGCTTTTACGTTTTAGATTCCTATACAAATTCCACGCTATATACCTAGTCTTATGTAATGTAAAATACATAATAAATATATAATAAAGTAAATATATAATAAAGAGGTGCCTACTGTACCGATGTTCTGTCTTTCATAAAACAAATATGTATATTTATCTGATCACGGAGAACGATAGGACAGGAAATACTATAGGTATATACTGTATAGTAAGTAGGTTGGATATCACTACAAAACTATAAGACATTTTTTATTTTTATTCGCTGTTGCAACTGTCGTTGCTTAGCAACAATATATCGTTTATTCCCGCTTGCTGACAACATCGGATTTGTGACACATCCTACATTACGGAAATTACTTTATTGACCACGTTTTTATACATCTTTATTTACAAATATTCGTTTAACTGGTGTTTTGGTGAGTACCTTCATTGAGAGTATTTAGATTTTATTTTATTTTGTAGATACAGTCTAAATTTTGTTTGGGAATCATCTCCAAACGAATTTATTTCTACAAAATGGATTAGCTACTTTTAAATATAATTATAATTTTTACGATGTTATCGTGTGTTGCCGCATTATAAATTTAGGGAAATCAATGAAGTGCTTTAACCACACCCGAGAGGTGGGAGATAATAAATAATATTATTATAAAATTCGCCAGAGGAGGCAATAAAGTATCACCGCTGCCCTTAAACAAATAAAAGCTTATAAAAATGCGTAAATTTCTGTCTTTTCCGTCTCATGAAGACAGAAATCATCATCATCCGTTGAAGGTCTAGAATTATACTGATAATATGTATTGATAGATAATCCTATTAATTCTCATATGTACTGTGTCAATTATGTTTGTGAACATTGGAATACGTAATGTGATTTTGATGAATGACCGTGTTGTGTGGCTGATAATTAGCATTTACCCGATATCTATCCTGATTCGGATTCAGATGCAAATTGCCTTTGTTTACCGCCATGTCATCGTTGACCTTTGTCGAGCCGTGTATTCTAATTATAGACATTATGTTAAATAGCAATTCTACACTTAAAACGTATTTAATTTTTTTCAGCATTCATTTTACATTTTACCGGATTTTAAGTCCGTAATAGGACCGAAGTCCTTACACCGAACAAACGAATATTTATACAGTCACTAGATGTTAAAAAAATTCAGTATACAGTAAAAACAAGCTTATTAAAAATATTGATGTTGCTTTTCTGTGCAATTTAGTGCAAATGAAACATGGCGTGGGGGCTACCAAAACTACCCGGACTGACGTTTGCCGATCCCACCAAGACCCAGTACCACATGAGAAGTTCTCTGCGCTACTACCAAGGACATAGGTTTCCGGATACCACGGTACGAGGGCCGGGGGGCACAGCCACTGATGTAGACAGCAACGCGTTTGCAATGCCTGAAGATTCTGTCAAGTAAGTGTGTTCTAAGTAATCTTAAAAAGTAGTACCTAGAACTGATACAGTTTTCCCAGGTCTTCCTAATCCGCCGTGAAATAAGTCTTGAGGTTTTTGTGTTTTGGTTGGAGAGGATGGATACGTTATTTGAGGTGACCATCTCAGTCCTCGTGAGTAGCAGCGCCTAAACCCGTGAACTTAAATAGGACTTCTCTCCTACTTGAGGTTGAAAGTGGTTGTCCGTGGTTTGTAGAAACCACATCAGGTGACCTACTTGCTTGTTTGCTACTCATAAACGATAAAACAAGTTTGAGTGCTCTTGCTTGCAGCTTTTATTCTAAACTCCGTTTAAAAAGCAACTAAATTCTTTGTACTAATTCAGGTCACTACGAGATAAAATCTATTACCGTGACCTGCCCTTGATCCATGATACCTCAATTACATTAAAGGGGAAAGTCCGCTTCATTCTACTTCATTCGCTTCATTCGATTATATTGAAATCAGATAAACATTAATCCTATCATCGCGTGTCAGTAGCGAAATGGAAACATGTCTGCAAGTGGCATTGTACAATTCAATACTCATATCACTCAATCAATAAAACTCAATTTAGCAAATAGTACCTACCTGGGCTACGGAGGTTCACTCCATATTTCAAATCAATTTCAATCGTGTTATTTTAATATTCATAAAATAAGGTAGGTAAAATAAAATATAGCGCCATCTATGCATAAAAATACATTTATACAAATATGGGTAGGTATATACACAAAGATGTTATAGATACATTTAAAAGATATTTTTAGTTTTTAAGCTATCGGTTTTCAAGATAAACTGCCAAACACGTAATTTCCTTTTGACTTGTAGAAACATTAGAAGATCAGACAAATTAATGAAACTTTTCGATATAATTTTTTTTCTTTGTAGCTATGATCCATCGTTAACCTACGGTCGAGTGAAACAACCAGCCCTGCCAGCCGTGATACCCCACTGGGTGCATTATGACAAAAGGTGCCTCAACTTCACGGCGTTTTTCAAGCAACCCGTCTTTGAAAACCCCGACGAGAATTATCGTGTACGCGTCGTTAACATCGTGTACTTCTTGGAGGACGACACTCTCACAGTCATGGAGCCGAGAGTAAAGGTATCATCATCATTAACCTTTCGTCGTCGCATTGCTTGGCACGTGTCTATTCTCAATTATGAGACTGTTTTCGAACTAAGTTTGGTAGGTGAACCTCACATGCCTTCTGAGAATGGTTTGGAAAATCAGTATGCAGTAGGCATGCAGTATATCCAATAGAATGGTTCAATTTATCAGTACCTATGTTAAATATTGATTTTGGATCATAAAATTTTTCTTGTTACATTTTATAAGAACTGAATAAAGTTTCACGAATCGCTACAGATTCAAACATTGGTTGTATAGCAAACGAAAATTCAAGAATAAAAACTTTTCTCGACACAAGAGCACTGAAAGCTAGGCCGAGTGTTACGAGTACTTTGACGGAAGTGGGTTTTTGCATTGTTTTAATTTTGAACACTCGATTTTTTGCACTCTGAAAATATTTCGTGGTAAGTGGCTCTAACCCTCAAGCACCCATTACAGAGTTGAGTTTACGAAACAATCCAGTTTTAAAGTGTTATTGAATGAAAATTGTTTCTTGGAAAGCCAAGGAGATTATCAATTCATTGGAATCTTTATTATTTTAGGTTTTTTGGGTATTAGGTAATCTTTACTACGTCATCGTTCAATTTTGATTATTCTCTTATATGAATAATTAAATAAAATAAATAAAAACATTTTTATTCATCATAATGTATTATATACACTCGATGAACGTCAAATAACACAGTACATCGGCTTTTGGCGCCCTTTTTTCTAAGGTAGGCCGGGAGAAAAAAGCCGCGCGGAAAAAAACTCTCGGCACTTGGTTGTAAATGTCAATACAGGAAGCTACACAAAATATAAAAAATA
>DWAV01000232.1:0-23492 GCA_018231305.1 Noctuana lactifera
GTTCAAAGTAAATCTCTGCAAATTACTACTGTTAATCAGCGTATTAATTATTTTTAAAATTATAATAATAATAAATTTAAAACCACTCCACTTTTGTATGCTGCAAACATAAGTAGGTCTTTATAATAATTTTGTTGCATCTTTTTTTTACCATTACTATTTTTATCGCTTTTTTAAAATTTAATACTCACTCAGTTTAACTCGAGTTTCAACCCTATACATGTCCCTGTCTGGGCGACGTTTAAAAATTTAAATATCGACAGCGACCCCTCCTAAATTAAACAGACGGGCATCTGAAAAATGTTCCCGCAATTTCGTACTCAAAATGGCACAGTTTTTCATTTTTTCCAATTCACTTAAGACATTTTGTTTCTGGACCACTGGGATGGTGGTATGCCATACATGGTAACCATTTAAAAGGCAAACCGTACCTATATCTATGGATTTGGATACGCTACTGAAGATTAACGTTAGACATAAATATTATGACGATTTCACTATGACTTTTTTTAATAATGAATAGTTTTATTTTTTTCTGTGCCAAGTGCAAAGTGATCGTTGCAGGTCCACAACATCGACTGCTACAATTATTTGTAAAAATTTGTAATCTACAACATTTGGAATATTGGAAATGTAAAAATGCCTTTACGTAGCGTAATCGTATCGTAAAAAATCGTAGCGCATTTGCTACGAAAACCTACGACGAACAGTCCACGGAAATGAAACTTCATAAGATAATATTATCGAGAAATGTTAAGAAAACCATTCATCTATAAAAATATGGGTCAAGTTAGCTTTGACTATTGTATAAATATACTGTAAATATAGTTCATAGGTACTAAAATTAATATACACAACTAGGTACTGTAACGATATGTTTTAATTTCTTTGTACTTAGTTTACATCAAAATAATTCCTAACCAAGATTGTTTTGTAGCAGATATATAAGAGATAATTTGAACTACTTTAGGTTATTTGATGTCAAATTATAAACAAAATAAATGTGTCCAAACATTAAAAATAGCTTATTTCTTAATATTTTCTAAAAAATATTTATTTAAAATTCAACAATCTTGGTATGTTGGCATAAAGCGGTCCCCGGGCCCCTAAATGACGCGAAGCGGATGCGGTGTAAGTTAACTCGTACTATTTAACCATCCGTTCATGCAGCCGAAACGAAACACCCTTCGGCATAAAGCGAAACAAGGACGGCGAAACCGCGCAACTACAAAAAGTACCATGCAAGAAAGAGTGGTAGGATACTCAACAGGGCATAACTCATAAATAAAATACAATATGGTGAGCAAAACATTGAATTATGCCGGTATTATGTCACATTTGGCCTTTGTGAATTAGTTATGGTGAATCACGAGGGGAAGATTGAGTATTTTGTCGCAGTTGTTAACACACTGGACCGGTATGATTTTATTACTTTGTCGCGCTTCATAGAAGGGTATTTAGCATAATAATATTACTTATATGTGTGGATTTATTTATTGTATACACAATTAATTAGTTCTAATGTGTAACGAGAACTGCATATATTATTTTACATTTAAGTTTGAGGCTAAGGTAAAAACAAACTTTTAGAAAGATTACGATTGAAAACCTTTGAAACCTTTGAATGTGAATGACTAGGTAGGTACATTAACAAAGGTTCAATTTATAAACAAAACTCTCAGTACGCCGCACCACAAAGGGGAAAACGACGCGGCAGTACGATTCAGCGAAATCATAGAAAAGCACATAAATTGGTGCACATTAACATTTCCTTTATCCTACGTGTCTGTGTATGATGGGGGCGCCACCGGCGGGAGCCGCCCAAGACAATAAATTTACATATTTCACCCCTCAAACAGACCTTTTTTGCCATTCCACAAAATTACGCACATATGGGAATATTCTGTTGAATATATCAGTCGAGCTGAGATATTCTCTCCGAATAAAATTATCTTCGCCGACACATTTGCAGATAGGGAAGGCTGTCATACTGTTCAATTCAATGAAGAATGATACGTATTGACAAGATGGAATTAGATACTCAGTTTAAACTACAAAGAGAACTGAGGAATAACCCTCGAATGAAGCCTATGCCTTGCTTGTTCTCGGACCATATGAACTCGAAAACAGACGGTAATTAAGGAGATTTAATTTCATTAACAAATTATCATTAATATTTATATTTAAACCTGATTTACTTTAAACCTTTTGAGTAGTAATAAAACGATTCCAAGTGGTAAATTAGACATTGCACAGAAAGCGGAGCGGATGGCAGTAGACGAACGACACTAATACTCATTTGAATTACATGGCGGAACGAAGAGCCAGTCACCGCACCGCACTGTCCACTGCCCTTTCCATGGAGTTACAGACTGTTAAACTAAGTATATTAAAAAGATACTGTGAAATAATAAATAATAGTCATGCTGGATTTTAACAATATATTTAACAGTTGAAGCGTTAATTAGTTGATTACCTTACATGCATTAACGGCAATAATAACTAACTAAATTAATTAACTAAATTGATACTAACTTTTATATTTACTCAATTCATCAAATTACTTAATATTGACATTAGTTGACAGACCGTAGCTATAAAAAATTCAAAGCTAAAAATTAAACGATTCTATTCTATTTTAACAATGGAATACTGCTTTAATACAGATTTTACCTTAAACGTCCTGAACGTGAAACTTCACAACAGAAATTTAAACACGGCTACATTTGATGGAACTACAACAAGAATCCCAAGTAACAAATTAGGCATAGGACAGAAAGCGGGTGGACGGCAGACGAACGACACTAATACTCATTAGAATTACATGGCGGAACGAAACGCCGCCGGTCGCAGCGCCCAGCCCACTGCCCACTCCATGGATTTACCGACCAGCGCTCAACATACAAAGGATACCATTTAGCAGAATATCGATGAAAAGCTTCAATGGAAAGGTGTTTATAAATCTTCAAATAGTTTTTGATGGAACAAATTATATTAATTGTGACGTTATCATACTAAGATAAGTGTAAGTCTGTAAAATAATAGATGTTCAAATTGTTCAATGCATTAAGAATTAATTGAAACAAAAAAAATCATTGTCAATCATCATGTTGGAAAGTATTCTTGTCCGATCAATATAAAAGAGAAAGAAGTAATCAATAATAAAACACCATTATGAAACAAAAAACAGCATATAAGTAGGTATGTAAAACACGACAGTTACGTTTATTTTCCTTTAACTCACTAAAAATATGAGCAAGCCATCACGCAATGTTGCAAATAATAATAATATGCTAACTATACAACAACTTTGATACATTTTAAAATATAATCGCTGTTGCGTACTTGTTTCTAGCGATCTAGTGATATTGAAAAAACAAAGTAATTGCACCTTTATACTTTTTAAACAATGAGAAAGTTCTAAGCCATAACTGTTTGCATAGCGCCTGATGCAGGTAGATATAACAATTGTATTGGATATAAAAGATGCGGTATTTAAAACCACAGGCGTACAGTGTTATAGCATTTATATCGTGTAAAAACTATATTGACATACTAATATTTATGTATACGTAACATAGTAAGGACGCGAGTAAATCTGGAGTGATATTTTGTTGTATTGTGTCTTGAAACGAACAGCGAGTGCTGAGAAATATCGCATTCTGTGCACGAATTCCACCACAATCGATAAGAGAGATGACCACTGGCCGCGAGGCGGGGGCGCAGCGGGGGCGAGAGGAGTGCGATGGGGAGACTGTTATTTGATTAGGCTTACCGAGAATGAGCTCGCCTTTACTTAATGGGGTGAGGGCTTGTAACCGGACCACGTATAATTTCCACGTTCACTAAATATAACAATAGGAAGGCTTAAACAGCATTACGATTAAATCGTCCCGACTAAACAATAATACGATTTGGAGCAA
Source organism: Noctuana lactifera (assembly GCA_018231305.1). Classification (NCBI taxonomy): domain Eukaryota; kingdom Metazoa; phylum Arthropoda; class Insecta; order Lepidoptera; family Hesperiidae; genus Noctuana; species Noctuana lactifera. Next base: position 3,924 of record DWAV01000232.1, read on the forward strand.
AACAAGCGAGCACACCAAAAAGGCGTTCTCTCATCATCGCTTAATAGACACGCATTTCGACATAAATGAGTTTCGCTTTAAATTAATTAGTAGCACATTTCCATTATAAGGACAAATGTAAAAGCGACCGCTTAATAGCGCGGTGGAAAACTCGCTAGTTTTAGCTCGCGAGAATAGGGCCGGAGAGAAATTGCGGATAGACATAATCAGTCTTCTGGCTTTGAGGCCGCCGGAGCCCCCTAATGTGCCGCACGCTCTTCACCTGATGAATACACACGCATTACCTCCCGTTGATAGAATTCAATATCAACGTTTCATTTAAACGTAATTGAAATTTTAACGTTCGTGCCGAACGATTCGTCTTATCCGCATAATAAATATGGCGCTGACGATCGTTTTCGACTTCACGTCAATTATAAAATAAATAGATAGATACCTAATAGGTACGTTAGAATTTTGTCAATTTTAAATTTAAGAATATTTACCCCATCATTTTAATTTTTACACCTCATAATCATAATCTCGTGTTTCCTACCCGTAGGTCAACATACCAATAGAGAAATTATTGTAACAGAAAAAAAAATTAAATACTTAGGCAATTCAAATGTTACGTACCTAACAAAATTAAACCATTAACGTTGGTAACAAACCTAAATAGGTACTTCTTAAGGCTGGAGGAAGAAAGTTTCGGCAAACAGCGGGTTAGTCTTCGAGGACGGTCCATAATGACCCTGTCCCGATCTTACAAAAGGCAATTACAATAAACTTCCATTCGCACATGCTCGTTAACTGGGCGATATATATTGGAGCCCTCAGTCAAGCCGTCGTTCGCAACCGTTTATTCTTAGTGCTCCAGTACTTAATATCTGGGCTTAGCTATAGTAACTCCTTCATAATAAATTACAAGAAATTTATTTTGTAACTGTCCATATTTTATTGTTTCAATAGATTTGCAGTAAAAAATGTGCTTCAACAGAAACTTCGTGCATATGGTATAGTATAATCATGTCAAACATCATAATAATTGTTGTTATCCTGTTTATAAAGTTTTTTTGAAGCATTTTGTTAGTTAATAAATAAATAAATGAAACGTAGAGTAGCGGTAACATAACATAATATAAGTATAGCATCCCCTCTCATACTGCTAACACCTTAACTGCCGAGCGTACACTTTACGAGCTGGGGATTAACCCATGTAACGAGATTCATTAATTCTTGTCGTTAAAATTTGTCGTTCTCGATTAATAAGGAAGTCCCGGTCGCTAGAACGTTATTATCACTCGACCGCAGCCGGGTGTCGCAGCCAGGGCTCGCCTTGCCGCGAAACTTCCCACTCCGCCCGCTTTATTTACACTATCGAGTAAATTAAACTCGCGCCCGAGTGTCGGAGAAAACTTTAACAGAACTTTGTGTGTAATAAGTGGTGCAACAACACGAGGAGAAGAGCAAACGTTGGACGCGGTCTCAGCCCCGCACTTCGCTCCCACTTAACTCTTTGGGACATATTTATTTGACCCTCCGGCGACCGCTGAGTTCGCTCGCCTCGAGCCTCTTCAAAATTAAACTAACGAATCAAGAAACATTTAATGCTCCCAACAACCTTTACGTACAATGTAGAATCACAACGTTCATATACGAGTACGTGGCCGCATGCAATCTCTATCGATTGACCATTCTATAAATTTTTGATTCCTTCCGAAAACAAATGAAACAAGGGAAGCAGCGTGAGCTGTTAGTAATGACTATCTCCTTCGTAATTTTTAATGTGGGGTCAATCAGGGAGCTATACCGTATATCTCAGTCGAGCTGAGGCCGTAACTATAATGAATCGACGCTGTAAGTACGCCGGACCGCACTCAGGAATTATTAACAGCTGTGTCCTCTAATAACATCTCGTACAGTACCTACTATTTGTTACTATAACAAGGGAACTTGTAGGTACTATAAGCATATGATGGCAAACTAACAATATATAACAGCATAGTAACGTGTTAATGTTCTGAGTAGAAAAGGTTTTCACGTCGAGTTCCAGTAGTTTTAACGTAAAATATTTATCAACAATGGCCAGAGTCTTAATTCATTTTCAATTAAATGATCTTACTTATTCATAAAGAACACCTTCGGTGTCCACAAGAACCGCATTTCCTTGTCCTTAAAAGACCCTCTCTCTGAGGGTAGTGGACTTGTCTATTTGTTTTACCTACCTGTCCCTCACACAATTGTCCACTAAGTGTTGATTGCTTGTAAACATTGTCTTCAATTTAAATGTTTGCTGTAAACGACATGTCATGAACATGAACCAAAACACCTTTTATATTTCAAACTCTTACTTAAGGAAATTTTAAAGTTGCCTCATAAGTTTATTGTGCTATAGGCGTTGTATGCGTGGTGGGAATTGATAAGGCGCGCTCGAACCTTTTCGTCTATTGCTTGAAATTTATTGCTGTTTTGGGTTTTTATTGTTCCGTTTTACGGCCTCCTCGTGTATAAATCGCACAGATAGAAGATGAATTCAGCGACCGCTATCGACACACCCCATATGCTTCTTGTATTGCCCTAATATACCTTGTCGGAACATAAATATTTATAAACGTATCGTTGTAACGTTTCCACATTAAAATGTTTCAAATTTCTTTAGTACTAAAAATCCACAGGGTACAATGCATACAATGTACATTACATACTAAAACTCTAAATAATATCTTTATTCTAATATTCATTAAAGCCATAATTACTCCAGGATCTATTTAAGCGTATTAAAATTTTTGTACAAGTTTATTAATTTTGGATGTCCCTCGCACAAGCCCATCACAGCAACCCTGCCTGTGTCTACAATATATCACGTGAAATTATACTTGTGGCAGCTACGGATATAGGCGCGACAGGGACGGCAGGCGCTGACCCTCGGCCCATAATGTACGGTCCGGTTAGGTACACGACTTACGGAAAATGGTACCTACGTAACCTCCGGACCCCGCGCCCGCACCCCGTGCATGAAATGCTTATTATACGCGGCACGTACGCCGCCACCCCGCGTTTTCCGCCGACCACCTTCGTCTCACTCGCTCCCACCACTGGACTGACCCAACGGACAAAGACACCCTACCGATATTATAGCAAATCGAGGATTGTTATGTCCGGTCCGGCAGAGGTCGGCGTAATATATGACCACGGTATTCCGGGCACATATATTAACAGAGAACTCGCCTCATACGAAAAGATCTTGCGCGATGGAAACAAATGGCAAGGAAAATTTTGTCGGTGAAATTCATTGAGATGGAAGAAGCAAAAACGGGACGAAAAATTACTGCAATTTTTCAGTGTGATCTGACTGTGTATTGCGTATAGTGAAGGCACAAAGCTAGCCTAAGAAAAACAGTCCATGTTAGGTAGAACGTATAGGACGTACCTATAGGATTATATTCCACTACGCTGGTTAAGTATTTTTAAGAACAAACTGATATTGTCATCCTACGTAATGCTACGAAACTTTACCACAAATGTTACGTAAATCTTTTCACTGAATCATTTATTTTATCTTTTATCCTATAAACTTTTTTCGTCCTCCATAGGTACTACAAAATACCTTCATCAGCGGTCAAGTAAATCATTCACCCATGCGAGACAAGTGTACAAATGAAGAATGATCACCTCGGTGCAGCAGTGGCAGGAAAACTCACAATATCCGATGCAACGTATGACATGTCGAGCTAAGTGACTGATGGGGCAAGTATCAGGAAAAGTTTTACCTCAACCACTGCAATATTTTTGATAAAAAAATTTATAGAAAAATGTATAGACTATACGAACAAAATATCTAGATTTGAAGGATTGTTTTTGCTTCCTACATTCTTTCTACAATATTAACATACAATATATAAATGTATTACTTCTCCATATGCAGTCGAAAAGCGTAGAAAATACTTGTGCTCTTAAATACTATCACGCCTTCGCGATAAATGTCTAGGGGCGCAGTCGCCCGCACTGCCAAAACGAATTTAAATAAAATCGGGTATTAAAATCTCCAGGCGATCTTGCAAAAATATACCTATGTCAGGAGAGATTTGAACGAAATAAAAATTCCTCTGGCTCGTCGCATTATCGAGGGGTGGGGCTCCTGTTTTCTTTTATAGCTGTCGTACGGTATAATCTTCAAGAAAAATGCGATATTTAAATGAAGTAAATTCCTCGATAGGGATTTGCTTGATACCCAAAATTTTTCAGTTGCAATTCCGTTTATTAATTCAGCGACGCCTCGTGTAATCCTGTTGGGGCGTCGAAAGAACATCTGTCGTGTTAAATCGGGAATTCGTTAACGATAAAAGAGGTTAATGTTAAAGAGCGATTAGTTAATAATCCTCCACAATGTCGGTTGTATGTAAATCGCAGTAAACTTTTGGAGATAGACGTCGAGATGTTATTTAAACATATCGGTATCGGAGCGTTAGGCGTCGCGTTGCGTTTAGAACAAACATTAGGGCTTTAATAAGGGTAGTGTGTCGGGCGTCGCGTGCGCGGGCGCTCCGCCGCGACAACAAGGATCACCGCCACGTGACCGTCACGCGCGACACGTCTCTAATTGCCCTTCCATAGGGATTGTAACAATATTGAACAATCTAGTGAAAATAACACCCAGCTTTAGAATGTAACGTTTGAGCCTGCTATAATCTCTCATTTCAATAGATAAATGGAGGCGGAGTGTTGTGATTTGTTATGGATGTAATATTTTATCGTGATTATGTATGAATGGCTTGAATTTACAAGTGGTTAGGAGTGGTATATTTACTTCGTCGGCCCCGTAATAACGGCCAGTCATTTAGGCTTAGATTCGAAGAAATTAAAGAAAATAAAATGCGAGTGCGATACAAACGACTATCAAGAGAAATAAAAAGAGCAAAGTGAACGAGAGGAGCTCATTTGGGCGACCGCTGAATTGTGTTCGAGAGGATAATAAAAAAGGAAGTCATCAGTGACACGCACAATAAGCATCAACCTCAAGAATATCATAGATAACGGCGCGGGCCTCCGCCGGGAGCTCATTAGGAGACCGTAGGGAAATTAAAAAGAAAGCAAGATCTCGGACTCAATTGCGGCCCGAGAAAAACGACTGCCTTCCTCTCATAACATTACATACAGTTTCGGTCGATTTTCCGGACAATTATTATTTTGTGGCGCGTAAAGCGGATCCGGAAAAGTAGTTAATGGCAGAACAAGGGCTCACTGTTGGCGGGTCAGCGTGATTTTTATAAAGTATCATTTTATAACTCTCTCACAGAACTATCATGTAATAAACTGTATTATACAGTTACCAACAACTACCAACCATAAACCAATATTACTGTTTTACGGCAATTCCCATAAAGTCATGAAAGGTTTCTATGAGTAGTATACCTATATGTAGTAATACTATTGAATTCATGATTTCTTACAGTTTCATTACAACTGTCGATTTATTTCATAAGTAGCTATGTATGCGACGGAAACAAATTTAATATTGTAAAACAATTTACTGTATCGAATTATAGCATAGTACATTGAAAGCATGATTAAATTAAAAGAATGTTAAGTAACAGAATACGGAGGAAACAATTAATTGCCCTATCGGAGAACAAATTTCAAGTCTTTGAACTTACTCGATTTGCTAGAAAGAACCTATAGAAATCTTGCATTTATGCAAAACAAAGGCAATCAAGGCCCGGACGAACAGAAGAAATGAGCTTCATTAAGCGCCGGAATGAAAACTTTAATAATGTAAGATGCAAAAAAGTCGCCTAAAAATACTTAAGAAAATCTGACAACATAAAGGCTGTTGTAACCGGGGACTCGCCGTAAAATCATTAAGATGCTAATAAAAACTTCCTTTTGTCGCACAGAGGCGAACTTCGGGGACGAAGAAAAAAATATTCAAATAAAAACTCAATCGAGAGAGTGGAATAGGAAACGGTGCCCATGATTATTCTTCAAAACATAATGAAGAGAATTAATGTAAATATTCTTTTTGCTCAGAACTTTCCGCCCTCCGGAAAGTTTTATTTCAGAGCGCGTCGTTTAACAACCGACCCTACTTATTGACATTCAATTCGGGGGAAATTGATTTATGAAGATTGTTGCCTTAATTAGGGAAAGATTTTTTGTGATGGGTATAAATAGAGTTTGAAATACTACAAGCGTAAAAATCATTTGTCTAACTCTGTAGTAGTATTCAGATTATATAAAATTTGTTCGCACGTAATATTGAATAGGAAATTATAGCTACTATACATTATAAGAAAATTCAATGCATTTTGAAGACATTTTACATACACACTAGGATTCCCTGTGTAGTGGGTGCCATGGACCCCTCCTGGAATCGAACCCAAGATCCTTCGAATGATGAACTAGCATAATAACCACTACACCACGCGCGCCGTCAAAATATATAACCCTTATTAGTTTCCACCCTTTATTGTTAACATTGTTTTTACTATCCGTCATCACGTACAGAATAATAGGCTGCACTTTTGCATTATTGAGCAGCTCGTGACGGCTGCGCTGCAGCTTGATTGCACGTCATTCAGAATGCACCCGCGACCCGCGCCACAAGCGGAACACATGTCCTACATGTCACACATAACAATGATATCTATTAAAAATTTAAAACTTTATTTTATTGAATAGAATCAGCAAACAAGCATGCAGAGCACCTGGTGTTAAACGTCTGCAACCCATATATTATACATATTCAACACTAGTATAATCCCGCGACTTTACCGCGTGGACTTCAGAATCGGGTCTATAAAGGAAACAAAAATGGGTAACTAAAATAATTATTATTTACTGCTCGGCCAGTATTTCGATACTTTAATGTTGTCATATCTTCTAAGTTATTAATCCAGTTGAAAAAATATTAGGTACATATTTATTCAGATATGGATGAACCAATTTCAAATAAAGCATTATTTTAATAAGTTCTCTAGAATCGTTATAGTAAATAATTTATTCAAAGAAATAGGCTTTGGCATACAAGCAGATTTATCTAAAACATTTATACGAAAGTAATTGCGTCTCTAAACGAATAATACAAGGGTTATCCTTATGAGGCAGACAGTATTTTTAAGGATTTAAAACTAAATATCCGTAAGTAATTGAAATCTCTTCTGAGAAATTATCGTAAGGGTCCACGCGCGGTTCAATACCTTTCACGAACGATAAAAATAAAATGGCCACGTTCTTAATTTCACGCGTTTTTGCTTGATAAATACTTAATATTTCAATGTTTTTAATTACCATATGAGTAGAGTATAAATATGCATAACATATTCTAAATATTTGTCATGCTGCTGTTACAATTACATGCAGAGATTGAACTAATATCAATCAATATTCAAGCACTATGTAAAATTTGCTGACAAATCAAACTAGGTACTACTCGTATATTATTCGCTTAAGATGTACACAGTCACAATATAAAAAAGTTAAATATAAAGTGATACTTACCTTTACTTTATACTTTAGTAACATCACTTTATTGGACAAATAAAGTATAATTATTTCGACCGTTCTATATTTAATTGAAGATTGTCCGCATTAACGTCACCGACACAGCAAACAGACATTAGGCCAAATTATACACATTAAGAGGTCCCGAATCGACTCCTAATATGCAATCACATACTTTATACAAAATTTATCGTACCTATTACAAGATTCGCATTAAACTACCCAGAAAATCTTTAACCTAAGCTTTAAGCTTATAAAAGCTCGGCGCTAATGGCCGGATACCGGAAATTGCGCTCTCATATATCTCCCGACAGATTTATGAAAGTACCCACACATGAGCCGGTGTCTCCGCGCCCTGCGGGGCTTGTGTGTGCATCAGCGCTCACGAACGCTAACACACACCTTCTTAAACCATCCTTACTTTGAGATGTATTATTTTAAAGGCCTATTGATTTTCGAGGTAGTAAAATCTTCACAACTAAAACTTTAAAGCAAAACATGAAGCGAATAAGCGAATAATGGTGTAGTAGTTAATATGCCTGTTTGCCAAGCCACGGTCGCCCAAGTGTTTGATTCTCAGTAAGGTGTAAATTTAAATGATTCTATTCTCAATCATCGTGTGTTTATGCGTCCGAGATACCCACGACACAGGGAATTCTAGAGTGTGAAGCATAATGTTTAATTCAACACTCTATTTATTGCTCTAAATTTAGTGCATTAAGCAATGGCCATGTGCATATGCGATTCCATTCCACGATACAAATCCCCTTCTAAACTCTAAACACACATTTAGATGTGATCTTTATCCGAGTACTAATGCTACGCGCGTAGTAAAGGGCTACACCGTAGCCGCGTAGCAGATAATCCGCGGCAAAGCGCGCGCTCTCACGCCTACTCCGGTAGCCGCTGATATGACTGATGGTCTTTCCCTGTCATGTTTAATGCATCTGTCAGCTCTGCATACATATTCAGTAGCAATATGGATTATTATAAGTGCCTACTCCATTCTGTTAAGCTCCGCCGGATACAGTTATTGTTTCATTTTCACTTTTTGTATTGTTGTTTAGTTGTTTTCTGCCACCTATAATATTGTTAATGTTTTGGATATACTTCAAATTTTATTAATATCCTAATTTGTGAATAAGAAGAACTAAGAATATAAATTATAACTACGTATCTATGCGAATATTTATTTAGATGGAAAGTTGACTACTACTACTAACCGTACTACGATAAATAATCCCGGCTTTCTGTAGAGCTGGAATCTATCTTCTTGACGAAATGATTGTTAAAGAAATATAGCGCTATATGGGCACTCGACTGGACGCTGTTTTTTTAGGATCGTAATCTTTCCCGGCGTATCCCGCCTTAGCTCCGGCCGACACGTACCGGCCATTGTGACGTCGAATACGTCTTCCGTGGCGCTTCTTATATGAGCGTTACAAGTGCTTTCTAAATAATCTAAGTCCAGTTGAAGAGAGCGTATTGTATTGACATAGTGGAGTGGTGGCCGGCCGTATAATGCCTGGCGGGTGTGTGCGGCGCGTCGGTGCAGGGCGCCTTCGTGTGCGCTACGCTTGATAGAATAAGCAAGTCGACCGGCGCCTGGGGGAGGGCGAGGGAGCTCCCCGAGAGGATCTTCAAGACTGGACCTCCACCACCCCCTGCCCACTACACATCTTCTGTAGCACTTCCCGTTGCCACATCGCTTTCTAATGGACCTTTACGTTATTTTATGATACAGTAATCAATTAACTTCAGTAAATCGTTTTTTACTTTGTTGAAACATTTTAGTGGCTGCAATCTACTTGAACTACAACTTCAATTAAGATCCAGATGCAGGCTCATACATATTTTGGAAAAGCTTAGTAAAGTTGTTAATAAGAATTTTTGTAAAAGTTATTACCTACTCGTAGTTCGTTCACTCCGTCTTCACTTGTTACTTTTGTAATTTCTTTACATCATAAAATATAAATAAATAAATGTCACAAACCTGTAAAAGAGCAGGACCTTAGAGAAGTTGTTTATGTCCTTTCGGACATTCTAAACTGTATAAAATATACTCACCATAAGCCAGGAAGTTCGTTAAAACGTCACGAGCAGGGCGGAGAGACGCGCCCGAAGCAAATCATATTAACGAGAACGTCGCAGCACTCGCATCGCTTCGCCTTTCGTCCACTATTCACTATACTGTCATCAATATTCTTTCTCCCATTAAACTTTATGTAAAAAATGTATACAAACTTGTCAATTTTGAGAAGGAAACAAACGCGGATTTTATATCTGTTCAGGTCTTATGAAACTGTATTTACGTAGTTTATAATCATACCCTAACTTTTGTATTCAGAATTGCCCAGCGTATCCCAAAGATAATCTCTGTTTGAGATTGGTTACGATATAAGGACCGTTTACTTAGTATTTAAACTAAATACTTTGAATGAATGAATGAAGTGTGAAAATAGCACAGAATTTTTAGAAGATAGTAAAAGCGAATAACAAGCCTACTAAAAATACATAATCTCTTCAAATGTAGCAACATTTAGAATTTTAGTGTTGAACAACGCCAGCATACTTGTATGAAATAAATTCACCGCAAGTTAACTGAGTCAGTTAAAACGCCACAGCAGCCAGGCGAGGAAGCAAATCATATTAACGAGAAGGTCCCAGCACTCGTATCTGCTCTGCTTTTAGTGCAATATCCGTTGAACAATTTTCACATAGGAATATACAAATTTCTAAACATTTTTATTTGAAAATACTAAAATTATAGGCCACGTTTTCGGAAGTTTCTTCTTTTATTTTGCTCAATAATAGTTATAATAATAATAAATTTAATCAAATTAAATATGTATATTGTACAATTATTGTACATACCTACGACGTTCATATTTTAAATTGAAAACCTATTTTTTCTATAAAAGTTTGTAATAGACAAAAAGATAAAAATGCGGTCATAGGTAGGTTAGGTAAAGGTAACATCGTTACTTCAACGTCTGCCTTCAATACCTTTAATGGTTTTCACTGACAAATAATCCGAAATTAGTTTCAATATTTCGCATAAGTAGGAACACAGCAAAGTAGAGATACTCGTAAACAGTAAAAATACTCGTAATCGAAGTAGAACTGTAAAAACGATTCCGTAGTAATAACTTCACAACAATGCAAGCCACACAAAGCTCGAGTCAAAAGTTATGTTCGAATACTTTTAACGGGCGGTTGCTGGTATGAGTAGATTTACAATAAATACACCAAACAAAGAAAAAGGAATCTCGTGCGGGGAAAACTTGTGCTTTGTTCTCCGCCCGCTCCGAGAGCTCTTGTTTAGCGGAGAGGTGAGAATATGTGTAGTTTTCTTTATCGACCGACACTTGTGTCTGCGAGGATAATTTTGTTTGTATCCTGCTTTGATCTCGTATCAAAATAATTTAAGAAAAAAATATGTATTGCTAACAAAAGAGTTATTGGTTTACGATTCATTTTCAATATTCTTAAAATGGTACTGCTTGGTTTTTGTCTTTTAATATCTAGATTTCTACAACCCGCACTTGGCGAGCTAGCGTGATGGATATTGTACTAAACCCATCTCATATTAGAGACTCGTGCCCAGAAGTGGGATGGCAATGAGTTTATGTTAATTATGAGGTTGCAATCTTTAAATACCCTGTAAAACTTAAGTTTTTGAATATCTTTGGCAGTTCTATTGTAGACTAACCATAACAAGAGACAAACAGTGAAACCTTTCTGTACATGAGCACAGGTCGAAAGGCATTTGTTAGATGTACCTACAATACCTACAAGTTGTCGGGATTTGCGATAGCTCAGTAATTCTATAGCAGTTGCCGCGGGCTGTGTGCCTGCGATACCTGCGATATAATTGGGCTTCAAAACTCCGTAGAGCCCCAATACTTCCGCGCCGCCGCTCGTCGCACACTGCCACCCTATTTATTTCGTCTGCGTTGTCTTTACCGCTGCCTTTTGAACGTTTTTCCATTTAACATTATATCGACGGTATCAATTCCCTTCAGATACACTCGATCGCTGAGTGAGCGCTTTTTACATGCTGCTGTGAATTCGCTCTTGCTAGGTAATTGATTTCAAATCCCATAACAGATGTAAAATATTTCGTAAATGAATTGGGATTAATATTGGAGGAATAGATATTTATCTCTCTTAGGTATAAAGGCAAATATATAACAATATTTTAATGTGTTAGGCTAATGTAATTAAATATACCTACCTCCTCAATATACTTTCCGAACTCAAACTTGGCCTGCGTGGTGGACAATAGCCTTAACCCTTCTCATATTTGAAAGCAGATCCGTGCCCAGCAGCGGGACAGTAATAAGGGGTTGATGATGATTCAAATCTATAGTGTTTAAAAAGCTATACCTACCTTCATAATCATAAGAAAAGCTTAAAATTATGCATTACCCTGGGTTGACTGACTTGTACTATCGGTACGTCCATAATGTTACTTATAATTCATGCAGTACTATTAATATCTTTGTAATAATAATGCAGCATAATAGGTACTTATAATTTATAAGTAAGCTATTATACTTACGAATTCTATAAATGAATTTTTATGATCATTTGATCTAGTTTGCAAAATCCAGTGACTTGCTTCTGAAAATAGTGCTCCGATTTGTGCGCTACACAACAAACATTATTTCTATTCAATTTATTCATTCTACCCACGTCAAAGAAGCAAGAATCCTCGCCGTGTTTTCTCTCAAACATCAAAATGTAAAGCGAATTCCCGAATACAGCTCATGCAAATAGAAGTGTCGTTTTCGGCCACTCAAGAAGCAAATCAAGAAAGAAACTCCGGTCGGCGGTCGAATGTCTTTCACGCCTCAATCAACTGCCAGTTACGATCCTTTGTACGACGAGTGCCTCCACTAGTCTCACCGCAAATCTCCTCGAAAACCAAACGCTACTGAGACTTAAACGTACCTACTCTTCACTTGCATTCAACTCAACAAGTCGCTTATTTTTAATGCAACAACATAATGGAACTTTGAAAAGTCAACTTTATATGCGTGGTGGTGGATCTTAAGGTCCATATTACAAATATGAAAATAAAGAAAATAAGCTCTCCCTGACCGATCCTCCAATCGCGCACCTCGCTTTTATTACATCCATAAATTCATCATATCGCAGCGGCAGCGGGGCTCGCCATTGGCCGCGCGAGCAGGACTGCAAGTGCCTCTCACTCGCACCTCCTTCATATTAATATTGAATTTTTCTCGACCCCCCGCCCGCCACCCTCGCGGGAGGCTCTACACTCGCTCGCCCCCGTATTGTTGTTATCTTTAATGTTGTGGAAAACGCGTTTTCTTGTGTCGTTAACTTTTATATTGCACGAGTGATACTTTTACGAGTTTGATACATAACTTATGTCGTATCCTCCGCTTAGGTACAAAGAAACGTTTTATAAGTTAACCAATATTATATTCATCCTTATATAGGTAATAATTATCTACATTTTAAAGCAAAGAAACTAAGCATAAGGAAATGATTGTTTCACGATGTTTGCAGAGCATTGATTGATCATTCTGTTCATATAATCTATCTTATAGTATGTACAAACAAGAAATTAGTCATTAATAAGCTGTAAAGCGGAAACTGCACACACATTCACTTGGTTCCGCTAAAGGTTTTATTAAAAAACCCCCATTGTACCTCGTAGCCAAAATCAAAACAGAAACAAAGAACATAATAAATTAATCACTTCCAAAAGGGGTCGGTGTTCCCCTTTAATGTTTTCCTTTAGTGCATTGTCTGTCTGGTAAAATTAAAAAGAGAGGAAACAGACCGTCTCCGGTTTTTAATGACATTTACCTTTAAAAGCTCTTTGCTAGCAGGGTTTCATCTTCAAATGTTTGAATCTTATGACACTCTGAGCTGTAGGTATAGTATTGGTTATGTTGTCAGTCATAAACTAGTGAAAACCCTAGGAAATCCTGTAAAGAAATTTTCCGTTTAAAATATTAAGTATAATTATTTTTCTCACTTTTGTCTATTTGAAATTACTTAGAAATAAATAAAGCTATAATGTTCAGAGTAACGTACATAGTTTTCAGTTTAAGATTGTAATAACACCTTAAGAGGATGTATAAATTAATATCACCAATCTTAGATTTCATTTTAAAGGAGTTATTTGGAGAGCTTAGATTCAGTAAAAACGTATGAACATAATAAATCAGTAAAAAAATCATGAAGTTATGTCTAATTAACACGCTTTTTTTTACAATAACCATTCTAAGTTTGATTTTTTGCTAGTGTCATACCCCCTCTTAATGATTTATAATATATAGGTACTCTTCCGTACTTAAGCAGTTCAATTCATTCATCATAGGTAGTTCACAATTTTATAATTTATCAAATGAGACCTCTATTCACCAGTGAGTCACATAAAATACAACCAACGATCAATGAGCAATAATATACTTACCATGAAATTGAGTTTAGTTCTTACTATTAAATATTAATTTAAATGAAGGGTAAAAAGTACAGAACATTTATAATAAAATGTAAAGGTAAAATATGTGAGCACCCTCATAGAAAGAAATACACGGAATCTTTTTAGATTTGGTCCCTTATATCTCAAAGCTCAAAAGAAATCGCTAGCAATATCTGTCTGAAAAATATATCGGATTGCTTTGTCGCAGCTTTGGAAATCGAAATCTATTTTCCTTCAAATCTAAGTGAATCCCGTGCGGATTGGAAATGTACCCTTTACCTACCGGCGGGCGAGGCAATTGATATTCCAACAATACAATGTATGAATAAAATATAAACTGAGTTGCTATCAGACTTGTTCGTTGCAATCGGCGCATGGATTTACGTGGAATCTCTTGTTATTTTAGGCTTATGCTGAAGAGCGATTTGGCTTCAACGGATTTATAACAATGGGATTATCGAATTTTTTATTGGGACTAAATACCTTATGTACATACTTTAATTTACATTTACATTACAATAAAATTGTTTTAAAGGTGATAATATTCTTAGCACACTATAGGTCATGTTACTACATACTATAATAAATACAAGACAATTATTGGTATTGCAATAAATCAATAAACGAGATTTCACCTTTACCAGTAAAGTTTACTCCCTATTTCTAAGTTATTAGATTTAAACTTGCTTAATAGCTGACTGGAAGAAATTGCAATTTTAGCCTTAATAAATTATAAGACGACCTTTTTTATACTTGTAATCTTAAGTAAATAATAATTGTTTAAAATTTGTATAAATATATTGGTGTAGGCATTGGTATTTTAACAAATATTCTATGAGATGTAAATCTTAGGTGTATGTGACAAATTTGTTTCTTTGATTTAAGTTTTATTTAGATCTTAGAAATATAGACCTTAGCTTAGTTATTGTTGGTACAAACCTTTTCTTTTCGTAAATACAGGTAATATGAGGTAGGTACATTCCCCACCTTTAGGTTAGGTTTTTTCCTAATCGTTCTACCATACCCTCTCTAACCTAAATCTTTTCTCCTATGAAAAACTGTATTTACTTCATTATTATAATAGCCACATAATACAGAAACTTATTAAAGATTGGGTATTAATTTCATATATTTGGTTTAAAATCGCAATATAGCACAGTCAACAAGATCTTTAAAAGCGGCTTTAAGGGCGTTAAATAAAAAGACAATAATTGTAAAATAGAAATAGAGCAATTTTTGCAAAACAATGCTCTGTCAGTAAATCGTATTAATATAATTCGCTCGGCTCTCGTCCCCTAGTCATTTGGCTGTCGGGGAGTTATTTAATACTGCCACTGACCCTTAGCTCTGTGTTTTTAGTATGGACTATGGATAGGATACTGAAGATATAAAAATGTACACGACGCATGTGGTGGACAGTGGACCTACGAGTACGTACCAATTTTATAACAGTTTTAAGTATTCAATTTTGTTGTTCTTGCGAATACTTTTATTTAGTTTTAAGTTTTGGTAAAGTAGGTATGTAAAATAATATCTTATTTTAAAAGCTTAATCCTAAAAAGAATCTCACATAATTTCGATATTTTTTATTGCTTTATCAAAAGTTTCAAAGTCGTGAATATCTCTAGAGTCGCATTCCTAAGAGCAACATAACAGGGTTTTCGTAATCTTCAAATGTCTTAAATAAAATAGTGTAGCGTAAGTAGTATATGGCCGGTATCTTATGAATTAAATATGAGCGCTTTATTCGATTCCGTAGTCCCTCGATATCAGATAATAAAAAAGAAATTTATCGCACACATACAAGCGGGATCTCGGGCCTAGTCTCATCGTCTGCTATTTTTTACGCCGACGTCCGTCGACAATCACTTCATAGCGACCCCTGTCCGAGCGTTCGATGACAGAATTATTTATCAGTTTGAAAAATGACGGGAAATTGAATGTAGTCGCAATGTTTACAACGCATTTCTGTCCAGCGTCCTCGGGGGCTCCTTCCCTCGCGTTCCGATGTCCACTTTTCAAAGAGGCCGCTCGGACGAGGGTCGAAAAAGTGTCCCCAGAGTAAAAAATAAAAAATAAGTATGTGTATTGTATCCACGTTCGACGACGTTACATGCGTACAGTGGATGATAAAGAAAAAGGCGACTGAAATAAAACGAGGAGCGTAACGTGACGGTTGATAGTTTATTCATTGCGTTGCTATAATTGTTTTCCGCTCTGGGATCGCATTATGCTATAACGCAATCTATTTGAGTGACCCGGAGCCATGTGTCCGTCTGCGCAGCCGATTGTCGAGGGACTTGTCAAATGCTTCCGACTATAGATATATTGAATCATCAAACTCTGATAAAGAAACATTGAAGTACGATAGCGTACTCTATGCGATCCAAATGTTCTTAGCTGCGATATAAATTCTATTGTAACAAAATTGTTTTATTTTTTAAATATTTTTGCAGTAACTATTAATTACCTAAATTATATTAATACATTAAGTTTACTGTTTCATTTAAGCTAGAGAGGTGACTTTTACAAAAAGTGTAGTATAGTTAGGGACTAATTAGTAATTACTACCACCATACCATGTCCACTAGGAATAGTGTCCCTATAATTCTTACGTAGGTATAGGTATAAGGTACAAGCCTAGGGTGAAACAATTTTATTCTTTATTACCTGTTCCAAGTATAGGTGGGTGTACATATAGTTACGTATTATAACAGCCATGGCCGCTCGTAAAAATGTTTTATTCACCCCATACGGCGTCGTAAAAGGCGTAATAACGCGAGGAGGCATCGTGGAAGCAATTACCGATCTGTTATAGTTTGTTACAAAGGCGCCTGTTTATTATCGTTTTATTATCAACTCATTTGCCGAACGAGGCCAACGCTTAATTCAATATGCTTTAAATGTCGTTAAACTTCTTAAATTACATGTATAATGGTAAACATTCACTGATATGCAGGATGGAAAAAGGTTTATGTGCACTTTCATGCATCGGCTTCTAGACGGCCACTGCTGAATATAGATGGGCCTTGTCTAGATCCAACTCTTTTACCATGCAACGAATGAGCATTGGGTTTACCCAATTGCATGTATGGGTTAAGTACATACTGATTTGATGGACAGAATATTTATTCTTTATAGTAAAATATAATCTACTTATCGCTAAGAAACTATTTAGCAATGAAAGCCCATATACATCTTTTAAAACTTACATACTGATATAGTTTTGCAGTAAATAAGTGGACAAACTTAAGCTTTCTCTACTACCTAAAATTACAGTGGCGAAGAATAATCGCTTTATAGTGTTACCGAAGCCTGACTGAAAATGCAGTTTACACTTTTATATCTTCCTCCCGTATTACTTTACAAATATCTATTAAAAGCTTAAAGCTATGATTTGGATCACATTTCTATCCACTGCTTGATCAGGTCATAAATACCTGCTTTACTAATCATACTTACTTAAGTAAAGCATATATTTATTTAAATAAAGTTGTGTATTTTGACTTCCAATAACGTTACTGAGACAAGATAACTGAAGCATCATAATATATAAGGCTTATGATTGGTGCACAAGATCAAGCAAACTTCGCACCCCATTATAATCATAACGGAATATCATAAGCCCGCCCGCCCTACCAGGAAAAACTGACGCTTGCAAGCTATCGTCGCCCGCCTACAATATCATAACGGCGCCCTATTGGCTAATATAAGCTGATATAATA
The DNA here is from genome assembly GCA_018231305.1 of Noctuana lactifera. NCBI lineage: Eukaryota > Metazoa > Arthropoda > Insecta > Lepidoptera > Hesperiidae > Noctuana > Noctuana lactifera. The sequence goes on from DWAV01000232.1 coordinate 21,594, forward strand.
TCATAACGGGCAGGGATTGGGTGCGGGTGTAAGGTAAACGTCCCGTGCCCCGCTCCCTTGTCTTATTAGATTAGTGCATCGCGCGAGGTTACTTCGTAATAAGTTTACGTTCATAAGTTCCCGCATCGTTCCCTTCCCGCGCTCTTCAATAAATATGTTGGGAGTGCCCCCCGCCCGCCCGAGTATGAGCGGTAGGAAATGCCGACCGCCGACCGCCCGAGCCGGATCAATAATAATACTCGCCCATATCTGCAGTGGACTGGATCTGCTTGAGAAAGCGTCCGGCCCGCGCCTCCCTGGGCGCCCGCCGCCTCTACACAAACAATATAAATCATTTTCCCGACCCTGAGCCGCGGTCACACACAACCACATCGAACCACCGCCGTCGCAAGCCGCACAATACACCGACGACCATTAACTACCAGACTTTCAGCACAACACACATCCATATTCACTTTATAGTGAATTTTGTTAACATTTTAGTTTTTCGTAATATTATGTAATTTTAATTACAATCAAAATGTTACATTACTTTCTGGGCAGTTTTTACTTTGAATATTTTAAATCTTTTTCAAAAGCCCATTAGGACTTTAGACAACAATGTTGAATTGTTAATTGTATTAGGAGTTACGAGTACATTGCTTCCATTGTTACTAAACTAGGTTAAAACTAATAGGTAACAATCTGCCACTACAATATACACTACATAATTTATATAATAAGTAGTGTATAATAATGTTTTCATATAAATATGACCGCATGAAAGCAGCAAGAAAACAGAGTCAACTCGACCGTCAACCAACTCTGCTTCTAACCGTCGCGTCGCCGTCGTCGCAGAGTCATAACTCCTTGATAATGCTCTATAGTGGTGCGAAACACGTGTTGGTGGTGGTACCTACGAATGTTTGTATAATTGTGTTTCCTATGAAGGAGAGAGAGGACTTGCATTTGATCTGTTGTGATGTTGTGAATAAAGTCAAAGTCAAAAAATTTTTATTCATCATAAGTTACACGTATACACTGGAGACTAGGACTGTAGGCCGGGAGAAAAAAGCAGGCGGAAAAAACTCTCGGCACTCCTTTAAAATCAAGTCCTACAAAATCCTACAAAAAGTCCTATAAGTCCTACAAAATCAAGTGTAATAAGAAACTTATAGATACGAACAAAAAAATTATAATATTACAATTTTTCAAAGTAGCTACTCTACATCTGGCTCTATAAACGATTCATCCTTCTAAACTACGATTTGAAGCACTAGTGACAATATTCTTTAGGGAGGTCCTCAATTGCGGCTATAAAAGCATTCCGAACGACCTCAGGGCTATCGAATTGAATGCCACGAAGTCCAAGTTTCACTTTTGGAAAGAAAAAACTCGCACAGAGCTATAAGGCGGGTGGGTTAATTCTTGAATGTCTGTGTTCCTTAAAAATGTTTAAGTGAGTTTCGCTTTGTGCGACGATGCATTGTCATGATGCAAATATCCGTTTTAAAACGCTCTCAAATCCTTTTTGGGACGTTTTTAATTCAATATAGGTATGAAATACAATTGGTAAACACACTTCTAAGAATTATTGGGCATCAACAGTTTTTAAGTGTTCTAGGAACTTGTCGCTAAATGGCCACTCGTAAAAAAAATTGGCTACCATTATTTCGTCCCATTTTGATCTTGTATTATTTTTCACTGGCTCGGTCTATTTATATTGCTGAAGGCGCAGAATGACCATTTCTATCATCATCTTACAAGTAATTTTTTTTTGTTTACATTGAGAAAAACATCTGTAAATAGTTAAACGGGACGCTGCAAGGTTTCGAAACGCTGATAAAAATCTATTATGACACTCACTATCATTAAAACCAACTTTAAAATCATTTAACAGCATTGCACGAAAATATTCAC
>DWAV01000233.1:0-23490 GCA_018231305.1 Noctuana lactifera
CGTGGTGGAGTATGCTCCAGGCCTTCCCCGGTTGTGGGGAGAGACCCGTGCCCAGCAGTGGGACATAAAAAAAAAAGGGTTGAAGGCATACTGATAGAAGTGATCTGTAATTAGCCTGTAATTATACAAATAACAATCAAACCACTGCCTAACCAATTAAACCTCAGCATGTAACTTTGAACGGCGGTTTTTTTATATTGAAGATGAGCACCAACAAAGGAATTTTGATAATTAAATTTTTTTTCAGTTTTACCCGTATCTATTAACAATTTTTACTCTATTACATTATTATTATTATAAGGTATATCTAACACAGCGTAGTGACAATAAACATACAAACAAACGGAGCATAATGGTCATATACATTTACATATTATGTGTCTAATGTGTCTTAGCAGCTAGGAAAGGGAGAACTCACTCCGCATATATACCATTGTAAACAACACGACATACCTACACAATTTATGATTCATTTTAAGTATGATGTTATTTTTTTATTGTTTGACTTTGTGCTTCTGTTTTTAATTAATACATAATTACACATAAACAAAAATAATAAAATATAGAACCTCCCCATTTTTAAAATCGATAAAAAAGAGATACCTACATCGTGTTTCACAGATTCCTACAATAATTTTAATAACTGCACGCCACACGCCGCTTCCAAACTAAACAGGAATACATAATACCTTAATTAATGTTACCTTAATTCGTTTTATAGTGGTACGAGCTATCCTGTGACTTTGTCCAAGTAGATTGACATGTCATAGGTATAAGCAACTCTACAATTTCAAGTAAATCTCTAATAAAAACTGGGATAGAAAAATATCTTTGCTTTCAAACTAGATAATGATGTAACGATTTAAATTTCTTATTCCATCTGTATTTCAAATTAGTTTTTGCACTTTATACGAAAACACACTTTGAATTATAATATTTTGATGAAATCGTTGTTAATGTCATCTTTATTATTTGCAAACAAACGTATTTCTAGAAGTGATAGCTTTGATACGAGTATCATGATATCGTATAATAAAAGACAATCCCCTGCAGCGTCTGTTGTCTGTCTGTCTATCTGAACGCGATAAACTCCGAAAATACCGTACAAAACACATTTTCGTACGGTTTTCACCAATGGACGGAATCATTTATGAAGGTTTAGGCGTATAATTCATTAAGGTTTTGTGTAAATTGGCTGAAATATGACGATAGTCGTTGAAGATGTTGGTAAAAATCACTACGACTGGGACCTTCAGGCACCGCCTAAACTATGGCAGATATAACTACAAAATGTTCAATTGAATTAAAAAACATAAAACTAGGTATTCTAAAAAAAAAATTCCCCGTTAGCATAATAATATGTGTATCTAAATAAATATTTATTTTTAAACGTCTTTAACGGATATAGCGATGCTCATCTAAATAAATGTGTTCAAAAATGTAAGCACTTAATTTTGATCAAAGCTGACATTTACACAATTTAAATTCTGTTATACATAGATGTATATCTTGAAAGGTATCATAGAATTAAAGAAGAGCTCCCTTTTAGTTTTAAGGTTAATACGCAATGTAAAATTTGCTTAACAACTTGTTTAACAGTTGAAAAGAACGGCGAGCGACCGTGGCAGACGTGGGCGACGAGGGTCTTAGCTCAGCATGTCGCTGTTCGACTCAACGCGACACGAAGTCAAACAGTATTTTTTTTTGTTAGTCACCCATTTGGTATAGACAGAAATCAACTCTCTAGACCCGATTCTGAAAATACGCGGATGAAGTCTCGGGCATTAGCTAGTAACTATCGTATAATTATGTCTTCAAATAACTTTTAAGGTATTAAAATAAATAAATAAATAACGCTTCACACTAACAGCCCCACATTAGGATTCCCTGTGTCGTGAGTGCCATGGACACATACAAAGACAAATACACGAACACCCAGACCGAGAACAGAAATATAAATTCATCATTTAAATTTCTCCCTCGCCGGGGATCGAACCCGGGACGCTTCGAATGGTGGACTGGCATGGTAACCACTACACCACGCGGGTTGTCATATTGTATAGGTAATAAATATTATATTGCTAGGGCACACATAAGCCAACAATTGGATAGGATTTAGAAAATAACATATATTTATTCACACCTGTTTCTTTACAAAAACAACTTATCTCCGGTTTGATAACATCGCTAAAAATGTACTACCAAGTATTTTGCTACAAGCATTCGTCATGTATGACGTCAGCGATGTCTGATTCTGCTTTAAGAATATTGTTCGTTCGTAACAAACTTTTGATGTTTGTGAAATGTCACCTAATTATTTACGTTACACAGTAGATTATATTATATTATAAAGTGGCAAAGTTTAGTATTCGGCCGAATAAACTCTTAATCCCTTGTGATTTGAGACTGCAGTCGGGGCAAAGCAAGTAGGTACTATAGTTTTCGATTTCACCCCTTGTGCCTGATAGACTCGAAGTTCTGATCAAAAAGCTAAATGGATCTTTACACACGTTCTTAAGTACATTTTTATAATATATACCTACATATAAATAACACAAAATCCAAGTGTTTATCATTTCATATATAATATAGTAACCAAGTAAGCAAATCCACAATAAAGTGAATGAAGACCCACATACTAATAAAAATATAGATGTTTTATGGAACCTTGTGTTGAACACTTTTTGTGTAGGATTTATTCTTTATTGTCCTTGAAGTAAACAGCTTAAAAAGTCTGCCTTGAACGATATTATAAGAAATGGCAAAGAAGTTTCCGTAACACTGCCAAGTATATCCCACACAATCCTACCGAATTTTCATGATTTACGGACAATAATTGTCCTCATGTAACTGAATAAATTAACCTAAATACGAAAGCTCGAAGAAGGCATTCTTTAGCAGAACTTTGTGCGGTGTTTTACTTGAATTATTATCCGAATTCAAACTTAAATTTAGATTGGTAAAACAATTTAATTTAATTTTATAAATACATGACATTAATAATTTGAACTTTCAGTTTAATATATACCAAGAATTTAGACATTTGTACATTTTTGTTTTAGCTACATAAATTTGGTATAAGGACTCAGCATCACTTACATCAAATATACCCTTAATTAAAAGGAGAGTTGATTAAAATATTGTGTACCTTAGTAGGTACTCGTAAGTGTGTGATAGGGGAAACTCTACATAGCATGCTTAATTAATATTCATGGTAATCCAATGACGCCATTATAGACTAAGTGCTTAGTTAAAGCAATTGGTTGTGGTTGCGTAAGATTTAATATTTACACACAAGTAACTTATTAGATGTTAAATATTTAATTTTAAAGTAGATTAATCAATGACCAATTTAAAATAGATCATTATTGTATTGAAAATAATACCTATAATTGGCTGTATTTTTACTCCAATCGTAGCGATTTTTAACAAAGTCCATTCCTTATACATACAAGAAATAAAAAAGAAACGTTTAATCTGTTTTCTTGCCAAGTCCTGCTACCTGTTGAAACAGTTATCTGTGGTTTAAGCAACAATGTTTTCTCACCCGTAGTAATTCAAATTGTAAGTTTTTACTCTAATAATGGATAATGAAAAATAATATGTAACAAAATGACTTTTTACTAATGAGTATCAAGATCTCTTGGAATAACAGTGACCTATTTAAATTACGGATCAAAATCCAGTTTAGACGATAAATTAAAATAGCAACGCCCACGCGGCATCTATCAAAAATTATATAAATCTCGCGGGCAAATATTTTAGGTCACCGTTCACCGCTGGCTGTATAAAAATAAACACGTGTCCGGCTGCGACGGCCAGCGGTCGACGGTACAACAGCGATTCGCGACATTTACATATCTACTGCACTTTCTATTTGTGATTTCACACCCGCACTCGCTCTTCCAGCCGTCTGCTGACGGTAACAACTGAAAAAAATAAAAGGTACTGCATACGAGTAGGCTGCCTGGGCCGGGCCTGGCTTATTAATACGAGCTGCGGGTGTGGTCTCATATTCATATAATTGATTCAAAGGAAAACATCTCAAAACCTTGAAGAAAATTGACTGAAAATAATTTTAACAAATCAGGGGCTACAATTTTTTTACATTTTGAGTTAATTTACTTTAAAATCGATTGATCGATTGATTAATATCATTTGTATTTATATATTATATTACTAAAACACAGTTTTTATGAGTAACGGTCGTTGTTAGAACCGCTAGTTGGAATAGTTTTGCGTAATAAAAATGATAGTTCTCACTGCAATCTCTTTTTACGCATTAATATTCTGACACTGACATTGGAAATCCGTAAATTTGGTGTAGATGAAGCAGAAATAATAAGCATTTTACTCAAATCCATGCAAAAATAAAATTATTTTCATTCGCTAGTTGCCTCGTGGGCTTGAGACTGACAAACAAATCTTTCAAACTAAAAGGCAAAAAAAACACAACGGAAATCCAGCTAGGCAAAAAAATATAATATCCATAAAAACGCCGTGAGACGTCCAGTACGTCAGTGAACAGCGTGCCAATAAATCGATAAGCAAACAAATGTACATATGCTCTTAAAACCGGGTAATAAATAAATGGATTAAGTTTATAAATAAACTAGGCTACCCCCGCGCTTTGTCAGTGTCTTGTTTGTATAGTATAGTAGATTATTTGTAATCAGGACCCTATAAATTAATTTTGATAGTGCTAAAAAATTCCATAAAAACTTAACCCCCCCATTTTACCCCTTTAGAGAAGAATATCGTCCATTTTACCTACACAGATTATTTGTAATTGTAATCGAGAAGTTATATACCTATTTTCATACATCTAAGTCCAGAAATGAGAAAATTCCATATAAACTTCACTCCCCTATTTAAGGAACCCCTATACCAAATTTAGAGTTTCTAGGTACATTTGCTGTGCGTTAATAGAATAAGTCAGTGAGTCAGATTTACCTTTAATATATTAATTTATATCTATATAGATAAAAACACTAAAATAAAAACGATTTGATGAAAATGAATAGCGCTCATGTTTACTCAACTAAATCACATACAATGGATACTACAATCGCAAGGGAAATTAGGTAAGTAATAATTTGTTCGCACGCGATATTATCCATGCTAGTCAAATAAAATACATGTATTATTAAAATGTTGCGAATACTGCGCGGTATCACTAAATTAAAGGTTAGTCATTAATTACATTTTCGATAAACAAATACCGTACTCATAGGTACCTTGATCAATTTCTTTAGAAAATGAACAAAATCGGGTTGGTGAAACTCGGTATTATAGAGGTATAATTATGGTATTATCTGTAAAAAATGACTACCGCTTTACATATAATAAACACTTACTAAAGCCATAAATGAACGTAATTAAGAACTTTGTAGTAGTAGGGTTGTTTAAAAAGTATTTTAAGACATACTAGTAGTTAAAAACAACACGCACCGTAATGGCTACCGTAGCGCCAAGTTAGGATTATTACGTATGTAGTAAATGTAGTGCAAACAAAATTTACTGTACACGTAGCTTAGCAAGGGTTGCCAGGTTTATAAGGTTTATTGAGATTGTCTCAGAATAGGCTGGCTCCCGGGCACTTTATCAAAAATGGTCCGGACATACTAATACTAATTTTACGTACCTTTGTAAATATGTTATTTCCCGAAGAAGATATTATAAGAAAGTCTCTTTTATATTTTCAGTCGGTAACCGGTAAGTATAAAAATGCTTCAATAAAGTATTTTATTCAGATACTTTTTTGATTAAACGTTTAAAGAAGAACAATTTTTTATAGAAGTCCTGTTACCAATTCTTGTAAACCTGGTTACCCTAAATGCCGGCACCGTTTATCTGAGTGCTCGGAGTAAGGCAGCTCAGCGGGATACAAGCATAACGAGCGATACATGATTTGCTTACCGGGTACAACTAACTATAAACTTTGAAGAAATACCATTGTACGATACCTATTCAGGTCCCTTTCGGTATGTTATTTAAAGATGATGTCATAAGTTTGAGACGCTTGTTTTTGATGATTTATAGTACCTACCTAATCTACAATGTAATTTGTAATTTTTTTGCCCAATAGATTAATGTTCCTAATTAGATTCATGATTTTTTACCCGCATAAAAATGTAGGTATATAATACTACTTCTACTTTTATAGTATCATATAAATTTGTACTTTTTCCAAACCACCTTACACTCCAATTTTCTCTTTTTAAAAACATGCGGAGGTGTAAAATTAATTTGAGAGTCACTTAAATGGAGAGTCAAATATTCTTTAGGAGCCACTGAAAAAAGCCGTAGAGGAAATGATCGTACCAGCAATTAGGGAGTTCAGTTCGAGGGGAAAATTAAAATTGACTTCCTGTTGTAGAAGTGAGCAGCCATGGCCGCGGGTGACGTGACCCGCCGCGCCTCGATCACCGCGCCCTCTATGCACCGCCGCCCCTCCGCAAGACGCGGATCCCTAATCAAGAACCCACAGACGCAATCACAGGTAATTTCAGTAAAGTATTAAATTAGATTATACTTACAATATATGAAATTGAACCCCAAAGTTCAAAGGGCACCATGCTACTTAGCGTATCTCTGAGAAATAATTTTTTCAGCGTACAAAAAAATGATTGCTATTAAATTTGTCTTTGTCTGTTATTCTTTCCTTTGTTATTCTCGTCTCAATTTTTGTTATGATTTTATTACGATTAGGGTACATTTTTATGATTTTAAATTTACATAAATGTACTAAAATGTATGCACATTTTTATATTAAAGATTTTTATAAATAGTTACGGTTAGTAAAAATAAATAAAAATTATTATTTAGCTTTTAACGTTCATGCAGTCAGGTTATGCAATTCCTTACCATCTCACTCATCAGAGACTCTTAATCTCTTGATATTTTTGAGCAAAATTGGGATATGAGACCTAGTTAGATCGATTTTTCACCCCGTTAACCTCCGTATTGTATAATTATAATCATCGAAGTTGTAGTATTCGAGAACCAGCCTACAAATTTATTTTTATTCATATACAAATATTTCTTATTTTAATGTACTTTAAAAGTGACTTTAGAAAAAAAAAATTCTTATTGTTATAGGAAGTTCCATGGGACATCATCGACCGCTGTGCGTTACCGATAGTGTTATGCCACGCGCTCGCGGTGGTGCTGTCCACGCTGCTCAATGCCTTCCACATCAGCCAAATATCCGTATTCACTTTGTTCTTATGGTTCGCCATCTCCGTCACTGGCTCACTATGGTTTTATCATAACTTACAGGTAAGGGCTATTATTATTAGTATATTAAACTATTAAAGATTTATTAATTTTAAAATAAAGTTTAAATAATTTTAATCTATTGTAAACTTTAGTTTCCTGTTTTCTGTTTAGTGCACTGATTAAATCTGGGTTTATAAATATGTAATATCAAGTATAAAAAATAAGTTGATTAGTTATCTAGTATTCTACCTACGTGTTTACTCTATATTCTATTTATATAATTTATATATAAGTATATTTAACATACAAAACGCGAAAATCAAGCTTATAATATATCAGATGTGTACACCTAATTATAAATAAGTCACTCACAGACACATACACCCACCTGCTCCAAGATCAGGCATAGTAGGTAAATGCAATAGATCGAAGCATAGTGCAGATAGAACCATATCGTAGGTTTGGTACGTACCAATTTATGTTTTAATATATTTATTTAAATTAACGTTATGCCTTTGTTGTGGAGATAGGCATACCTACGTATACCTATCGCCACAACAAAGGCATAACCTTGCATTAAAACCAACTGTTTAAACCTCCTATAAGGGCCTAAAAAGAGCCTATCAGAGAAGAATATGTATGTATACACTGTCAAGAGAAAGGTATCTATCTATATTAAAGTTTATTAACATAAGGAACTAATCTAATCTAGGGACTTAACAGTCGAACGGGGTGTATCAACTCTATCTATAGCACTGTTGGTACAAAACGAAATGTTATACGAGTATAATATATTACGTAAGGTTCACGGCGAAGCTGGACGGAAAACGGCATACGCCGGAGGAGCTTCCTGTTTAGGCCAGCGATCATCGTAAACTCGTCATAATACTGAAGCTGAAGCTGAAGCTGAATACTGAAGCTACGGGTAACAACGTTTTAGCAATTGCATACTTCAGAAGAACGAATATATTATTATGGGATGACCGAACGTAAAAATGGGTCTACCAATCATAACAACTGCAAAAGGCTGCCGTGCAAGCGTGCGTGCGTGCAAATATAAAATATAAATATGCGTGCTTAGAATACAAGCATTCTCCAAATGAAATTCCATTATTTTTACTACCTACTGAAATTAGCATAAACCTAACAAGGCTTATTTTCAGGAGAGCAAAGATTCAAATGTCGTTCTTTCGTTTAAAATTATGCCTTATGGCATTAAGTTCGCCCTTTGTTATACCTTCTTTTCTGTATTAGAGGTGGAACAATAAAGAGTTAAATAAATTAATTAAATATTATTATTTACGAAAGATATAATAAAAGTTTGTTATAACATAGAAAATTTCCCTTAACGGTATAGAAGGTACCTACGTTAGACACCCTCGTTAACTGTTTGTAACACGGATTTGCATAATCTGCCACAGTTGTCGCGACTTGGACCAAAACCTTCACAAATTTGTATTATCCTGCAACACGACCGTATGGAAATCTATTTGACGGACTTAATTCTGTTATACAAGTGCCATTTACTGGTAATACCGTCGAGCTTGAAATGTTTAGTGCTAGTGTTTAGCATAATAGGATTATGCCATTCTACGAGAAACAATAAGTGTTAAATAGCTTTAACTTCCTAGTAATGAAAAAGTTAGTGCTAGTGCTGTGGTTGAGTGTATGATCTCCCCCGACGACTTCTGCAACATGAAACCAGGACACTGAGGAACGACAAGAAGATACGTGAGCTGGAAGACGAAATAAACAATTTAACATTATCGGATTGTTTGAAATCCGAATAAAGTATCTTGATCTCCCCACTATTATCCTCAAATCAGGAAACTTGCTCATCCACAGGGTTAGTGAACATCTGTGCCTAGGTGGTGTTGGATTTCTCGTCTACAAGTCTCTATATAAAACGACGTTTTCTAAAAGTGAAACCTACCTAGATACGATTTATCGTCCCCGAAACCCCCAGCACAATAAATTTCATGAAAATCATTAAAGCCGTTTCCGAGATTCAGATTATATAGGTATATACAAGAATTGCTCGTTTAAAAGTATTAGATATTATTAGTAAATGGTATTCTTTAAATTTCCTACAAGTATAAGCGCCGACTGTAGCACAACCGGACGATGAGGTTGAGCTGAATTCTAAAGGCACAGAGCCAGACAGAGTGGAGCTAACTAAGTGAATACATTATAATAAATTTGATCAGTTCAATATAGTATTCACTTGATCGAATTCATTAGCCCTTAACCCTAAATAAATTGAATAACTTTAGTATCAAAATCATTGAAACTAATTTTCGGAAAGGGAACTAAGGAGGCATATAGTTTAAAAAGCTAGTCTTCTTCTTCGAACATACCTAATTATTGGCAATAGGCAATCTAATTCTTCACTTTGTAATTACATTTGCTACAAATCACTAACAAATATAACGTACTTTAGTTTCCTAATCCCAGCACGTGCATCAAGCAGTGTCGGCTGAAAGTGTCACTTTGACGTTGATTTAGCCGCATTCATCACCGAGGGCTACGCGCAAATCAACTGAACTCCGCGTTACAGCTCACTACATGTCAACAAGTTCAACAGCTCCCTAAACTCCACTTGTAACCGCTGGCGTTGTGATGAGAATTGGAATGAAAAGGCTAAAAACATTTTAACTGACGGAAACTCACTAGATTGACGTTAAAAACTTTTAAATATATGTTAGCGCGGTACCATCGCTGCTACGATAGAGTCTAACGTGAATTAATTTACATTGACAAATTGACTTATATAACAGGTTTTAATAATGGTTAATATTAATTCGTTAATTTTGCATTACCCTTTCAATGTATGGAACAAGAACACGGGAAAGCTAATATACCTACTCGTAGTTATATATTAATATCGTCACTACAGTTGATATTACTATGCTATATAATGTCGCTTTTACATAGTAAAGATTTAATATAATGCATTTAATGAAGTACCTACAATGTAAAGCATATATTATGTAAACGAACAATGTTCTTTGCTTTGTAACTTAAGAAGATAAAAATAAGGAACTCCCACGACTCTATCAATATACATATTTATGTGGGTGTACTTACATAACGCATTGAGATGTATCTAGAAGCCGTTTTACCAAAGATTAGTCAGCAAGAGAGATTATGTCACTACGTGGGATGAGAAGGACCTATCAATTTATTATATTACGCTTGTCGCGGCACTGTAGCAATTTCAACATTTTATGAATTGCCCATCAATTTCGTAAAATGTCATCGAAACTACATTTGTACAAACCGATTTGTAGAAAAATTATAGTTATGAGAAAAATAATATTAAATAGAGTATTAAGACGAAAGTCTGCGGCTTTGGCAACTTTAATTCATCAGTTAAATAATAGTTTATAAATTAATACAGGAAAAATAAGCGTATTTGATACTTATTTAATACTCTTGATGGAGTAAAGGTTATTATAGCTTATTTATTAGAGTAAATCATGCAAATTTTTTTGCGTAACAATGCAATTAGATTAAAATTGTGTAATTCACAGAACAATTTTTTATATGTGTAATGTCTAACTATCCGCATGCTCATAATATATTATTCATGCGGAAGATTTGGATCCACAGATAATCATATTATCAATAAATCTAAGAAATGATTGAAAAACGTGTTCTTGTATCAGAAGTAGGTAGTGTAGAAGTAGGTATTTAACAATGTATGGAAAGCCTACACATTGCCTGTAACATTTTCATCCTTACCATTAACCTAGTGCTACACAATCGCGCCCGCTTTCCATTGTTCAGATCGTGGTCACAGAGGTAACATTAGATTGAATATTGTGTAATGTTACTATAAGGAATGACTATTGAATATAATGCTCAATTCATAAAATATAAATTAGCATTTGTCTACAAAGTATCAACGAAACCAATTGTGCCAAATATACGAGTATAAGGAAAATTCAGAACACACTTGCCAATACATTAAATGAGTCTTATGAATGAAAGAAAATAAGGGTAAATGGAGTAGGTACTATTATGACGGTCAGTTATGAATGGAAATCTAATAATAGCAGTTCGGTCGTTCCGAGGCGCCTATCCGTATATGCCCCGAAGCCATTCCGCAAACATCTGACAGGATAACATACTCGTATATTCTAAATGTTCATACGTTCAGGAATTAATGTAAAACATTACATTGCATTGAACGATCTATACGTATTGTAAAATAACGCCCCCCGCCGCGTCTGGTTTCTGTCTGTCTGTCTGTCTGGACGCACTTCGAAAATTTAAGCACTTAATTTGGATCAAAAATGTATTTACATGACTCCCGAATCTAAAAGAAGGTCGAGCGAGTGTTGCCTATTGTGCAAAAGCCGAGTAGTAAATAATTCTTTACATAGTTATTTTTATTTTAGACACAATTATGTAATCCACGCGATAAAATATACACTTTAATGTACTGTTTAGTTTTCTCACATTTATTGTAACAGTGATGAGCAATACGATCGGAATTGGCTTTGAAATGCAGCATTTCATTGACGAAGAGACGGTATAAGTGTACTCGTATAATAATTGTACGGTTGATGGCTTTGAACCGCCCACGTTCAATAAGAAATAGATGGGGCGGTTTTATGCTTAGAAAAATTGGCAATATTAACCTTATTTAACTCATTTTCATATTGAATAACCAGACGATGAGTAATGCAAACATTTGGTTAAAAAAACAGTTTATTCGATACATTTAATCTCAAAAAATCTAGAAAAAATCTAATAATAGAGGCCAGCCGACCCTATATTTTTTTTATTAAAAGTAATTTTCATTATAGAGTATTCATTTTTTATTTACATCTATACCTACACGCTTACTCAATTTTTTTTTGTATTTTAAAATATTGTAAATCACCGGGTTTTCACTCTGAAGCCCGCCAAAGTGTTTTCATAAGCAATGAACTAGCTTCCGACGAGAATATTCCATTATTAGCCTATAAACATTTTCATAACCGCATCGAAGAGCTTTCTTCCTCATACGTGGGTGCCTCAAATCTTAATATTGTGTAGGAGATACGACAGCCAGGTAGCTCGTGTACTATTTGAGTATTATTCAAACCTTTGATCTTTTGATATACTTAGAAATGCATAATAATGTCAATTTTCTCACAGGTGCCGGTAAGAGAAAATATAGTATTAAAATTACGTATATGTTTAATATAATAATGTGTCTATTTACTTTACTATAGATAGTAATCATTCTAAATAATAATATTCTTAACGAAGTCACTGTCGTGAGACTAGTAGTATAATGGAATAAATGAAATATAAAACAAGCTAGAAACAATCAGGGATGTCTCATAGATACTACTAAAAAAATTCTCAGATATATTGTTTATAAGCCATTCACACTCTACCTACTCATTGTTTATTGACGATAAAACTATACGAGCAGAACGGCATAAAGCGGTCAAGTTCGTATTTATCTGCTATATTTCTTGGAGAACTCAGACTTTATCAAAATATATTAAATGGCGGAGTTTGCAGACGGATTGATTTTTATAGTCACCTCTTCCAACTTTATAGTGCTGAATTTTATTTTGAATGCATTTTATTAAATGCCGTTCGTGTTGAAGCATTTACTTAAGGAAAGACGGTTTCTGATACATTAAGGAGGAACAGTCGTTTGGCACCGCTAGTTTTCACAGTGCCATGTTATCTGTTTACTTTATAGTAGTATACCATCTATTAACATGATATATATGATAGTATGGATTATTAGTATGAATGAGTTACGACCGGGTTCACTGGCTTCAATACAATTAAAGAATTGATTTTTAAGTTTGCGTCTGCATAATATGGAAATATAAAGCTAAAATAGTCTTCGTATATAAAAATAACTGAACACAACTAGGTACACTGTGTGTGTCGCTGTTAGCTTCTAATTCATGAAATGTACAAGTCTCAAGGGGATCCCTTTTTACCCGACTGCGGAGAAGCCCAAAACGAAGGTTATGTGTTTGACCTATATATTTTATATGGGTATTTAGCTACCTATCTATGTTTCTTTATTTCCTTGTAATCACTTAATGGATGAGCTGATTTTATAATCATAATATGTTTACTTAGTAGTCTAGTGTAAATTTTATAGTTACTGAATAAGTATATTGAAATTTAAAAAAAGACGTATTGGATGTTTAAATTAAAATAAAAGTGATTACAATATTATATAACTTAAAATTCAGTAGAAATCACGAAGTGTATAAGAGCTAAAAAATCTTCAAAAAAAAAAACTCCTTGCAAAAATTTAATCGTCTGTAAAATTTTGCATAATATGTCTATCGCCTCGGAAAATAAAATTTACAAAAAATATTTACACTATTTATTAAAAAGGCCATCCTTTAAACCAACAACAAAAATTGACGTTTCTAATTTTCCCAGCGGTTAAATTATTGTGAAAATTAAATTCTCGTGATCTGCTACCTGCCTATTCCTCTTTATGCTGTGGTAAACTTTAGAATTTTCCTTTCCACAACTAATTTCCTGGTATAGAGATTGGGAATTGAAATAGAACGCTCCCTAGGGATTGACTTGTCCCAACAATGAATTGCTATTTATAAATAAATGAAGAACGAAAGCTTGCGACGATGAGATTCTTGAATATGTAGGTCAGAATATCGACAAAGTCTAGGGTAAAGGTAAACTACCGTAATCCTATTCGTATGTTTTCAGAAAGCCTCATTTTTGCTTCCTTATCTCATTACAATAAATCATAGTGGTTGTTTATATAATTGCTTTGCAAAGGAATATCTACTAAAATCAAATTTCATGAAGATTGATTGATTTGTTACAATTCGTTTGGATATTCTGTACTGTATTTCAAAAGTCCAAGGTAATTTTTTTCTATGGGACCAACTGCAGATAAATCCTTTCATAAAAACGTCAAACGACGGAAATATCGGCGAACATATTATTATAGTATATGAATAAAAAAGGACAAAAAAGTACAGTCTAAGATAGAACTCCTTCCTTTTATGATAAATGTTTATTCTGTTTCTCTTATAATTGTTATGTATACCTACTCGTAGGTACCTGTTGAATAGCGACCGCCACCACTCCTAATTATTTTCCTCGAGGGAAATCAAAATCGATTTACTAATCAACCCAGATTGTTTGTCAATAGAGGCAGCTGAGCATCTAACAACCTTAAATTACATGTCCTATTATCAGTTGATTAAGACAACTATTGAAGTTATGTAATAATTGTAATCAAACTTGAAAGAGAAAATTATGAAAAATCTCTTAACGCTTTTTACCGATTTCAAAAATGTTCAGATGAATGTATTTTTAATGCTACACGTATATTATGTTAGTAATATAAAATATTAACGTTAAACTTAATATAGCACAATACGGAAACTTTATGTCGGAATTATTTCAAATTCGGAAATTTTATGCCGGAATTACAACAGCACAAAACTGACGGTCACTACCCCTACCTACCACTAAAAAAAAATCCGATTAATCAATATAATTGCACTGAAAATTCAGTTTCAATGGTTAATAGCTGTAATTAAATAACTAACCTTAACCTTAAACATTTTCCGTAAAGTATTTCGTTACATGTTACTTATTTATTAAATTCGTTTTTCTACGAATTCAATAATGTATGAGTCATGAATAAAATAACTAATTACAGCCAGTTTCTAAAAGGCTTTTCAAAATGAATTCAACTAACGCGAACATTAAGTTGACAACTCTGTCAAATTACTATGAGATTATGACACAAAGCATTTTAGAAATCTAAAAACTGTGTTTGACATAAGATTCTCAAAGAAAAATGTAACATGTGTTAATTCACTTGTAATTAAATATTACTGTATGTTATTAGTGCCATCACTTTCATTCAGTCATGCTTAACTACATATAAATTATAACTTTACGATTCTCTGTAAGTCAATTACCTTTTGAGAAATAAAATCTATAATCGTAAAATTAAAGAAGATAGAAACTTGACAATAGATTTGAATGCTAATTAGTTAATTTATGTGTTAATTAGGCTTACAACACCTGGCGGTTAGACAAAGTCATTAATTTGTAAGTATCATTTATCTCGTAACGCTTGAGACAACTGATTGGTCAATGTGCAATGGCAAAACAAAAATTTTAAAAATCCTTAGATTAAACGGTAAAGCCGTTCGCATGTGGACAAATAGGTACGAGTGTGTAGCGTTTGCAACATGTTGTGCCAACATCGGTACAATCACTTGCGTCATCCATTTCATTCGAAAGTCCAATTTAAAAATAGGTTAACGGTCGTTTCCATGGAATAGACACTGCTATATAAAATGGTTATATAGGGATCTTTTCTACGTTTAAAATTAACGTCGACGTTCTACTATTATTTTACCTCACAAACCTTTTAAGATTGGCTTAAAATCTGGGCTTTAGAAATAGATTTGATCAAATTAATATGTTCCCTATCCCGTAGGATTTAAAAAAAATACAGCCTTATTCATTGTCAAATAGTGAAATTTAAATAAGATGCAATACATAAGATCTTTTCACTAATTAAAAATGACTAGAAAACGGTCAGAGAAAAATAAAACTATGTATTAACTATTAAGCAACCTCGAAATACTTAACCTCGAGCGTAGCTACGTCACGCATATGTGTAGGTACTTCCTAAAGCTAAATAAAATATTCACTCAGCAGTTATTATAACCGACATCAATCAAACCGTCGCGCGTCGTCGTCTATTTTCAACGAAAACTTAATTTCATCGCTCGCTTACACCAAGAAAAACGGCATTTTGCCTTGCCTAGACAAAAAACGTGCAACCAATTATAATAATTGTAATACTATTTCTTCGTTTATATTTATTATTTGTGTGCCTTTTGATACTTATGTTTTTGATAAACTTATACAAAAACATGTCCATAAGAAAGGTTACCTAAGTGACGAGACATTACAGGCCATTGTACTCAGGGACTTAAGAATGCCAGTGACGCGACAAAAGTACACCACCTAGGTAGTACTTAGTTTCCTGAGAAATTTCTCCGCAGCAAGACAATAAGTTATATTGATAATTATGATAGTGTATATGATATGCTAAACCACAACGAGCAGTCTCATGACTGCTCGTTTTTGAAGGTCTTTTCGTCGAGGTTGAATTTGGGTCCACAGTCCAAGTGGGTCTAAGCTAGGGTAGGTACATGCATAGTATATAGTGCGCACTATAAATAATATCACTGGCTGTTCGACTTAAAAAATAAGAGAGACTTAAAAGATAAGATCTGATATATTATATTATATAGATTTATTTATTTATTTAACTGCATATTGTGTTGGACAGGTGACGGCGGCGGGGAAAGCGGTGCTAGTGACTGGGTGCGATAACGTTCTGGGAAACGCGCTGGCACGAAGACTTGACGATTTGGGTTACCATGTATTTGCCGGCTTCCAAACCAAAGCTGGCAATATTGACGCTGACATGTTAAAAGAGGATTGTTCTGGACGGCTACATACATTACAACTTGATGTTACATCTGAAACTCAGGTAATTATTCGGGTTATCACAGCAATTTCCTCTTAGTTTCGCACGCTATATACGTTTACGTACGAGTATGTCAAAAGCATTCCTTCTTACGCCATATTATGTTACTACTACTTTCGTACACCTTCAAAGTAGGTACGCAGTGTACTTTAGAGATCTAAGGAAACTGTATTTTATAATATTTAGCTAGTAGATCTAGTACACCTTCCCAATGAATGTTTGATCCTTAACCCAACTTATCGTTTTTACTACTGTAAAAACCTAACGTAACTTACCGTTATGGACTTCATTAGATCTTATTAATATTACTATTTACTTTTATCCAGGCCGGGCCACCTACATAACGCAATGTTAGATACAATCAAATGATCAATTTTCAATATGACGTAAAGGAAACGTACAGTTGCACTGACGAGTACTATAAAGAGTAAAATAGCATCAATGCAGAATAGAATAAATCGCTAGTAATCAATATTCTAATAATTATTTAAAAAATACTAAAAGGTCAAATAGATCTGAAAAACCTGAAAGCTGTTGTACTAACTAATTAAATAAAGGAATTCTTACAACAAAAAAGAATTCGTTTATTGTTCTAATGCGTACCTATCTAATTGTTATTAAGCTTAATGAAGTCTTTGTAAATGAATATAGGAGTACATGTACCGCTCCCAGCAAATACCAATTTGTGGTTGTACGCAAAATTAACTGAGGTCGGTCGGGAAAAAGAAAATCCCACTCCTACAAATACGAGGGCCAACCTCCGCCCACGTCGCCGGGGCCTTGTAACTTGGAGCCTCCTTGGCTACTGTAAAGTAAGAACTTTATACAGATAGACAGATAAGTTAAGAAATTCAAACAATTTTATATTATTTAGCTAATTACATAATATTTTATTCTTTAATTAATTGAAATGAACAAACGATAAATACTATTACAGTTTGATAGTTTGAACATTTCATTAAATATAGAATGGTACTTACTGTACTGTGTACATTAATTTGTACTCTGTATAGAAAATAATATTAGAAAAAGTATCTACACGAGTTACTAAAATATTATTATAAAATACCTTCACAAATCGTAACACGCGTCATTGGTGACGTAATGTATCCCGGGAATCCAAACAGCGAATCAAGTTTCACGTTCATTCAACGCCTAAATCGTATTTTACACGTTACTACGACTGAATTAGTATATCTACTTGTGTTTTAATGAGTAATATATTTAAAGACTCATTAGTCTAAAAATATAACTCTTGTTAAAATAACGAAGGTACTAAGGAAAACGGTTGGCTATATTTAACTATAAGAGTGCCTTTAATTCCGAAACATTCACGTAGAGATCTCTAGCGGATGTCTTTAGTAACACTTTGTACGAATAAAATCTAACATTGCAGATCTTATCAGCGTCTCTCTACATCGTCGATCACTTACCAGAGGGCGCGCAAGGTCTATGGGCAATTGTAAACTGCGAGTCGTGGTGTGCGCTTGGTGAACTAGAGTGGGTGCCGTTTTCAGTAATCAAAAGGGCAATGGATGTGAACCTTTTGGGTAAGTATGCTACGAATCTTCTACGCGCTACGTGAACCTACACGAAGCTACGAGCTGTTTCGTGTAAACGCTACTAGATGGCGTTAGGAGAATGTTACATAAATATCCTCGTTACATAAACTAATTTTTGTGTGATTACCATATAGCATTGTTGCTATAATATTGTACTTTTGTTGAATAATTATACGTTCATACGTTCACGTTAATGATATTACGTTCGTAAGATACACCTAAAGTAATTTTTTTTAAAAACAATACATGTTCGTATTCACTCACCGACTGACTCATCAACGTCCAGCCCCTTGCACTTAGGATGCTGAAATTTTAAATCAAGAAATAGAACTGGATCTCCAGGATTTATTGAAATTTTAACGGTATAGAAATAGACAGAAATACCTTCAAGTTGCCATATTATTTATTACGTAGAGGATTTAAGAGACAGACGGACAGACTTTTCATAATGAGAGTTTGTTCAGCTTCAGCAAGTGTACTGTGTAGAGTATGTCCAGCTATATCGCAATCGCGAGCAAAGACGCTGGTAATTGCTAGTATACTATTATATTTCTTTGTTCAAAAGACTGAAAGAAGTGGTTAAAAAAACGTTCTCTCTGGTAGTGACTACGGATTGTTAAACAGATTTAATTGTATACCTACCCCAATTTGTGGAAACTGTTGAAGTGTACTTCAATTTTTTAACGAATGATAAATAGGAACGAATTGAAAAAATATTGTAGTTACTGATTTACTTGTTACATTAACCTGTTGTGCATACTAGCGTAGAAATGTAAGAGCTTATCTAATTTTGGCTAAACATATTAAAAACCTTATTGTTTTAATCTACCTGTTATTTTAACCCATTCTATGTATTTAAGATGACGTTCTTACTATGAAATTTTTTTATTTGCAAAAACGTAGGGTTTATGCGAATAAAGAATTTTATTGTAAGACTGTCTGAAGGCTGGCACGGCCGCCTTCCTTGCATAATTTAGGTTTGTCCGCAATACGTCACACTGTCAGTCCATCAAACGGTTATATACAAATTCAGATAGGCCTCCACGGAGAGAAAGATGAGAGAGAGATCAGTCGATGTTCAATGGAAATAATTTATACTACTCGTGAATCTAAATATTTTTGAAATACTGGAATTTTTTTTAAGAAACTGATTGCTGAGCCGCAATATGACACCGCAAAACCACAATTCGCAGTGGAGTTCAAAGATTCAAGTGGACGATTTTATCTTAGCGCTTATTGGATTCAAATTCCTTTTTATTTCATTTTCACATTTAATAATAAGTATTGCTCGTATGTGTAATCTGTGTATGTTATTAATGTCACAACATTTTAATGAGAAATATACCTAGACTCATTATTATAAAAAGTTTCGAGTTAAAAACCAACCTAAGTAATTCATTCTGATTCGTGTTTTTCGCGAATTTTCCATTTAAGGATTTAAAAAAGCATTTTTTTCGTAGAAGTCTATAAATTTGTTGATTATTTTAGAGTAAAAAATGTTTAAATACATTTAGTTGCTTGTATGTGATATCATAATGGAAATAACAGTACAATACATAGTAACAAGAATTATTTATCATTAAATTTTACTCCCGCTTAAGCATAATGTTTAATGTCGTACTTACGAGGCTCATATACACGTACACGTGTGCCGCCCACACTTTGTTACGCGAAGCTCGCAACCGTGTAAATCATGGTTGTAATATTTACGTTACCAAAAACCTACTGTTATTAATAAATACTGTTTAGCTCACTTTTATGAAACTATAATGGTTACTTTCTACGCCAATATTAATATCTTATTTGATTATATTAACTAGTCAAACAGAGTTTTTAGAGGATAAGTTTAACGGTAGGAGAATGGATTGTCGCTAACGTCCGCTTCCTCTACTATTAAACGTTGGTGATTGCCACTGGGTATTATATTTCTTTTGTACCGTAAATGGACAGGCCACGAACAAGCACGCTACTAAATATAAATGACCACTTCAACCCGCGTCCAACCTCTAATTAGGAGAGAAGACCTATTTGAGGTAGTACGGTGTTTCTGTTACCTCCCCGGGCGAACAGTTCTAGTTTTACCTCCTAAAAACTGTGTTTATATAGGTAATACTAGTTTCATCTCAAAAGTTATGTCGTCATGACCTATTGAAGAGGATTACGTGCACGTGTAACGCCTACGGTCTATTTCCCCTTACATGTTGCCTATCCGAGTGCATTAATCAGTGTTATGTTAGCTTTGCAGCCCGCATGAGTAATTATAACAGGATAGAGTATTTGGAAAATACTCACACCTACGTAGGTACTTGAAGAAATATGGCGGTTCATTTATAAGTATAATGAATAGTACAATATTTAAATATTTAGTAAAATATTTTCTACCACTTTATCCTAGTTTTATATTGGGTGTATCGATTGACATTGATATATGATGTACCTACAATACAAGAACTGACCTTTTGTCTTGACCTGACATTGATAAGGGGTTTATTTGTACGCAACTACGCAACATTAATAGACACAAAATATTAAGTATCGATATTCTCAATTTAGCTTAAAAGCTCCTACTATTCCCGCAACTGTTTTCATATTAATATACATTAGTCTAACTTTCTTAGGGGTTTTGAAAGCATAAATTGGTGAATAACCTTTTTTCTTTAAGTTTTATTTTTTTAGTGAACTTATCGACGTATTTGTACTAAACATGACGATGATGTTGTGTTCGAAACACACACAACATATTTTCTATATTTATTCGAATACACCAATTAAAAAAATAGGAAAAAAAAGATAGAGCTTATCTTGAAATAGCATACGTAAGGCAAGAAAATTTAATATACGAGTAGATATATATTATGTATAATTAATGTCGATTAACTACAGTGATTTGTAGATAAGACGTCTGCGTAGACGTCTAATCCCGTCTATTCCCATTTTTCTATGAATACATTTTACAAGTGTAATTTTAATAACAAATTACACAGAGGCAAATATCACCTATTTCTTATAACGAAAAGCCTAATGTGGCCCGTATTCTATATCTTATTCGCCTAATTAGCATTTTCTACAACACCGGCAATATAGACCTGGTTCTGAAATTAATGTAACCTGCATGGCGTTCCAGGCCCTGCCCGTCTGGTGCAAGTGATGATGCCTCTGGTAAGGAGAGCGCGTGGGCGCGTGGTGCTGGCTTCCTCTATCCTGACGCATGTCGCGGCGCCGGTGCGCGGGGTCCACGCTGCCTCGCTAGCCGCCCTTGACGCCCTTGCCGCCTGCCTCCGAAGGGAACTCAAACCACGAGGCGTTGATGTTGTAAGTGTTATTTTGTGTACACATAAAGAAAGGGAAACATCACCGCTGCCCTCAATGTTAAATTGCTCGTAATACAGACTTTTTCTTCTTGTATATTTTATAAATTAGGTACACATTGTACCTATATTAAAACCAAGTATACAGGTGTTATTAATGTTATTATTACTAAATTGTTAATATGATTTTTGCCTGCAGGTTATTACAGCTATATTAGGTAATATACGAGTAGTTGTAATATTTAAAAAAAAACTAGATATCTTCATTTAACGAAAAGCTTTTTAAGTGATATTTTCCAAATAACAAATCCACATGAATAGAAATGAAAAGAGAAATTTACAAAAATCCTTATAATTAATTGGAATAATGTTTTAAAACTCTTTTAGAAACTACTACCGTTATCAAACAAAGTAGCAACCTAGGTACGTACATCATCAAAGAAGTTGTAGCGTGCTTTCATGCAAAAAACTGCATGTACGGGTACGTTGCTAACCGCTGCGTTGCCTCGGTTAAATGAGTGAGCAGAGCTAATTATGTCAAGAGGCCATTTTTCACTAAATGAAATGCGAGATATATTAAGTACCTACCAACACTCGTATTATTACGAAAATGTAGTTTTTTGGTCTGGTGTTAAGTGGATTCTGCAACCTACACATATTTATTTTATATCAAATCTCAACTAATAATGAATTCCAATCGTAAGTCCTACATACACGCGATGTGACTCCTGGAAGCTAAGATGATCTGGTGGTGACGGCATAGTTTGCCGGTATCCACATTGCGTTATACCTATTAGTTTAGTTGCTTAGTATACCTGTACTACATCTATTGTTTAATTCATATTGACTTTTCATACATTATACTGTAGGACTCCCTATGAATAATGGATGAACTTCGAACGTACCGTCACAAATATCATACAATATTAGACAGCCGATAAAATGTGCGCCCACAAAGGGCATATTATTCCATATTCATATAATATGTGCTTGTGAAATACCGTTTCGTTTGCAGGGCCCAATTTGCTATAAATACCTATCTATAACCGTAATTATGCGTGTTATTATGTAAAATTTTAATAGTGACAGTATAGGATAGAAACCGCTAGGTACTTCATAAGTTTACAAAAAATACCTACTTGAAATAAACAAAAGTAACTTTATTGTTATATAAGTCATAGTATACATTTGTACTAGGGTTTGGTAACCCAGTGGTTAAGAATTAGGCTTCATATTCTTTCTTTCAAAACCATCCATAAGTTCTCTAACAAGATTAATCGTCTTGATCTATCCATCTAGTCTAGTACTAGTAATCTAGAGTCTACCATCTTGTGGGCCCGTTTTAGATAGGTACGTATAGTTTAACTAGCTTAGCTAGACGATTTACTCGTACATAGAATGCAGGGCTCCCTGCGCCTAATATCTATACTAATATTATAAAGAGGAAAGATTTGATTGTTTGTTTGTTTGTATTGAATAGGCTCCGAAACTAGTGGACCGATTATAAAATTCTTTTTGTACATGATAGCTACATTCATGAGGAAGGCTATCAAGCATAACGTTACTATTTTTAACGCGGGTGAAACCGCGTGGCACAGCTAGTCTTAAGTAATTAAATAATAGAATATCTCTTACAGGTGGTTGTGGCCGCCGGTGAATACACAACCGGCAGTGCCTGGCTGTCGGAGGAGAAGCTCCTGGAGCAAGCTCGTGATATGTGGAAAAGACTAAGCGATGAACAAAAAGGCGCATATGGAGAAGACTATTTCGAACAAGCACTGCGTAGCCTCGAAAAATATACGAAAAATGCTGTAAGTTTACTGATGTAATACTTATAGCTTATTTTAATTTGATGCCAAGTAAAAAG
>DWAV01000234.1:0-23474 GCA_018231305.1 Noctuana lactifera
AGAAAATACTAATTCTGTTTCACAAACATAGGCGTTGGAAGAAAATAAAAGCTTTTCAAGCAATAGGTATTGGGTGTCGAGATGATTTTGATAGAAACATTTCGCTCTTGTATTCTAGTCGCGGCGAACACTTACCTATATCCGTTGCACGCAAATGTTACCACGCGAATCTATGCCCTCGATCCTGACCGCCCGGTCGCGCCACCGGTGTCAAAACCGTAAAACACCTGCAAAACTTGATAGACTTCAAATGTAATCAATAAAAACGTATTTACGACAATCGGAGACTCAATGAGCTGGAAGCAAGTATGAATTAATTTGAGTCACATGTGTCCAAGGATCCCTTGTTAGCGGCGGTCAGCTACCTGCAAGTCAAGTGGTCGTGGGAAGAGGAGACGATATACCCGTAAGTAACCATGAGATACAACACTTCAGACGCGCTCAAGTGGCGCCTGGCAACCGAGCCACGCACGTCTTAGAAGGTCTAGGATCAAAGACGAAATAATCTTAATCTTAAACTGCTTCATCTAAGTACTAACTGTGCCACTGTGTGAATAGTAACGTAATGCTTGATAGCCTATAACCTTCCTCGTGAATGTAGCTATCATACATAAAAAGAATTTTTCTAATCCGACTTATGTATAGTTACAGAGATTAGTGCGTACAAACAAACAAATAAACTCTTCAGCTTAATTATATTAGTATAGATGACTTCATAGTGCACTGAGGAAGGTATGTCTTTACTTGTAAATATTATAGTATAAAAGTATCAGCAAACAAATGAAAAAGCTTTTGAGTTTATGACGTAAACTTTTAGTTCACCGGTGTTTTTGATTCACTGAAAGGATCTATGCCAATGCATAGGAAATGGTTCCATGAATAAATTTACATCATCGCACGTTGCGCGGTCGTGTAACCAACCAAAGTGTATGTCTTCGTCGAATACATACCTAATCGGAAATTCCTGGAGATTTCATCAAAATGCACTAAGACATACTGAATCTTATGTTCATTAAATTCAGTACGCGTTCTTTCCTATTCTTGCATATAATAGAGAAGCATCTTGTGAAAACTTACGCGTGTTGAATTTATTACAGGATTAGGGCGTGTAGAGTGAAAACTTTGCTCAGAAACTGCCGAAGTTTTTTACCTCATACGTGGCGAAAAAGCAACTTTTATTTCTAAACGTGATCGAAATTTCGATTGATAAAACTAGGTAGGTACTCGTAGGTACAAGTTATTGTTGCCTCCAATAAAAACATATTTGGGGGCTTTTCATATTTAATAAATATAATTTAGGTTAAAAAAAACTGGGTAGAAAATGTACTAAAATATTATTTTTGGACAAAAACTAATCTGGACACTAATCACATCTATGTCTACAAAAATCGACATAGAGCTTTTTAGTTCGTTTCAGTCCACTAAACAACATTTCATGTATGCTTACTTCAGCGTATAAGGTGTTCCCTCGGAACGATTTATCTCTTTCCACAGCATTTTCCATCGTAGGAAAGTTATTTTTATGCAAAAATATACTGCAAATAACAGAGGGGCGACAGTGACGGATGAGCCCCCAACAGCCGTCCGAAATGAGCCAGGCAGGCCGGCGTTACGCTTAATTTCCCTTATCACTTTATAGAATTTTTTTATAGGTAGCTTTTTGCTCTAATTGACAGTCTTCCTCTACAACGACGCCGTTTAGCGTTACAAAACAAATCTATAGTAGATACGCTACCTAACATATTAAAAAACT
Source organism: Noctuana lactifera (assembly GCA_018231305.1). Taxonomy (NCBI): domain Eukaryota; kingdom Metazoa; phylum Arthropoda; class Insecta; order Lepidoptera; family Hesperiidae; genus Noctuana; species Noctuana lactifera. The sequence goes on from DWAV01000234.1 coordinate 1,754, forward strand.
GAACTAAATAAAACAGCAATCGATTGTGATTATGAACTCAAGTATTTAAAACGTAGTAGCTATCTATGTATGTATGTTTTTAAAATGTAGTGGCCACTCAATATATTAGTTGACATGCAAAATGCATGACCACACTGAAAGGTATGAATAATTTGTAGGTGTTTATTCCTTTCAGTCTAACGTTTCAGTTCTTTCAAACAATAAATTGCTATGGGACGTCATGAGAACCATATAATTTTGCATAAAAATGAATGGCAACGGCTCAAAAGCCAAGGAACGGCATCACGGAAAGATGAAAAGCCTTCTGAAAAAAATGAATATCTAAAAAATATGATGGAAATGTCGCAAAATTGGATTAAAAAGTGGCCTGACACACTGCAGGTAAATAAATAAACTATAATAAACAAAATTTAATGCTTATTGCAAAACATGAGGAAACTATCGTACCTAAACAAACTCGCATTCCTAAGGATTCTCGATAACTTTCACAAAATCGGCTGTTACGGATTCTTCGGTTCAACTCTGGGCCGAAGGAGACTCATCCATCCATCACCTTAGACGCAATATCGCAAAAATGTGTAACAACCACCACCTACTTACAGATTAGTAGGTAAATTTATCTCTATTAAAAAGATATTGAATAAATATGCGTCAGCCAGTAGGTATCCTACATATTCAATGTCTTTTTAATGAAGACAAATTTATTGGCTTGTAGGTTGCACGGTTAGTGGGAAGTCCTTCCCACACAAAAAGTCGATAAAACATTTGTATGAAAAAAAATGTTCACGTGTATGACAGAGTCACATATCCGAACTTGAAAAACAGAGAAGTCAGCAACATGCAAAAGACATAGCTATGATTAAGTTACTGAAAGAAGACCAGAGTAAAACAACGAAAAACGAACGCGTCGATAGAGCAAAACAAATGATTTTTGAAAATTCTTGTTACGGCAGACAACTGATAAGGTTTGTGAAGAAATCTGATTATTTTTCATATACTAAGAACTAAAAATATTTTTTTTACTAAGAGTTGGATTTTTACTTACGTTGTTTACTTTTTAAAGTGCTTTACTAGAATCTAAAACATTAGAAGAAAGAGATGTCCAGATAGAATTTCAGAAAAAAAATGCTGAGAATTATAGAAAATGGGAACAAAAGTACAACACTATTAGCGATTCTTTACAAAATTCTTTAGACATGGAAGATAAAGAAAAAGAACTAATAATACGTAAACGAGAAACAGCCAAATGCATAGCAGAAATAAATAAAAAAATGTAAGAACTGTCTAAATCTTTTTAATACTTAGGATACCTTCATTCATACTCTAAATAGCTGTAATATTATAGTAATAGGTATATTTGATATATGTATATCACCTCGGTGTATGTCACCTAGTTGTAAATATGGTTTATTTGTCAGATATTTGAGCAGAATTGAAAAACAAATTAAGGAAAAAGAAAGACAAAAACAAGAAAGAAATGAAGTCATGATGCTCATGAAAACAATTATTGATCAAGAAACAGCCGAGAATGTAATGTATTATTTCTTATTTAAAACAATAGAAATTACGGTTTTGATACCATGGATAGTTACTCATTTAAATATATCATGAAATAGGTATAAAAGCAAAAATGTTATAAGAAATAAAATAAAGAATCCTTAGCTTAAAAAATAATGTTATTGTAAAAAAAAGGAAGGCCATAAATATTACCGCTGCTGTTTCTAACTCGCCGTGAAGGATGTTTGTAGTTCCATACTAAGGCTGCTCATTTTAATCGGTTCCTAGTCAAATCTTCTGTACCGATATACAGTAGGATTATTATGTCAAGGGTAACATGGAAATAGTTGTTGCAGTCGCTGAAGTCTACCACGTAGCAGAAGTTACGCTTTGTTATCATAACAAATGCATACCTAAAACTTTTTAGTATTTTTAGAAAAATAATAAAATACTACAAAAAGGAGAGATAGAACGATTTATAGCAGATCATCAGCGAAATATTAAGAACAGAGAAAAAACAGAAAAGGAAGAGGAACGTAGAGCTAAACAATGGCAAGAATATCAGGACAAGAAAAATGTTAAAATAGCAACGGTGCGTTCGCCTTTCATCACTTGAACTGAACTTTACAAATTTTTTAAGAATTTGTTACTTCTATACTTCTTATACTATCATATAAAAAACTTAGAAGTTTAAGTACCTACCTATAAGTGGTTATAAGTTTCCAGATACAAGACACACTATACTTAATGAATATTTAGATCCACAGGAAAAGATTTGATGCACCGCAATCGACGAAGAATTACGAAATAGTAAAAAAGTTAAAGGAAGAAGAAAAATCTCGATACGATGAATTTATAAATAAAGGGATTATCGCATTGAAAAAGCGGTAAGAGGAAATAGTGCCTACCTATAATGAAAAGCATACAAAACTAGTAATGTAGTTTTAAATACATGTGCCTATCAGAATTAGAGTAACTTCAATTTACCTACTATCAAATGATATCAAAAACTTAAGAATATTATCCCTTGAGGTTAAAAAACTAAACCTCCCATTTTACCTTTGCTTTTTAAATATATTATGTCTTACAAAAGTATTCAAAGAATATGCAGAGCAGAATAGGTACTTCCCCATTTAGTTAACCCAAGACACTTTTAAGGACATTAATACAAGACAACGATGACAATCTTATAAGAGAAAATTATTTAAAAAATAATTATTTGCTGAACAAGAGGATTGTAGAAAATAAACAAGTAATCGATAACAATCAAAATAAAGACACATGCGACAGACAAAGCCTTTTTGTAAAAAGCAAAAACACTCGCAAAATTAAAGCTCCTTTTAAAAAAGGTAAGAAAGATATAAATATCATGTTTTTAATTACAATAGGCATAATACGTTAATTTCAAAACTCATGCGATGGTAAGCGATATGGATATTTGTGTTATGGTATGGAAAGTAGGAGTTTTAATACTTATAATAGGTATTGTTAATTATTATTCGTTAAGAACACTGTAGTTAACCAGACACAACGGCAAAAGGCAAAAGGGATTATTTTCTAAGTAGGACTGTATCAGAAAATATCGCTTCCGATTTCAGATATTTACTTGTGTACCTATAGTAAATTTAATTCATTTCAAAAATCATGAAAAATATTTAAAGCATGTTTAAAACAATCGATAACAGTTGCTGCCACTTCGGCATCTACAAATGCCAAAGTATTGAAGAATGTAAGAACGAGAGAAAATGAAAGCACGCATTGGAGCGGATTGTCAGCTGCGCACGCGCAATTTGCGCAACAGGCTAGCGAAACGTTACAAGTATGCCGATACAAAAACATGGCGCGTAAAGTTGTTAATGTAAGATCATGAAATAATTTAAAGCATAATTGATTATTCTTATGTTTATTAAATAATAATATTCGTACTAAATATTTCTTTAGGCACTTACTTGCAGTTACGTCCAGTAATATTCTTTCTTCGCCCGACATACTATTTTTCTGTATCTCTTGATGTAAATTTTTAAAATTGAAAGAAATAAAAAACAAAAAATTATACGTCTGAAATAAAAAAAAAATAACATTACTTGAACATTTTCATGAAAAAACAAGTGGAAACAACTACGTTAGTTATTACCCTTTTGAATACTAACATTACTTATTTCTTTTCAGGAATATCGAAGACTAAATTGCTTGAGTCCCCAAAGTTTGCCTATTAAAAATTATGATTAGTGATATTTCATTCGGAATTACCTAAATTAAATTAGTGTCGATATTTGGACGGCGATGGGTAGCTAAATTACGAAATAAAAGTAACAACTCGACAATCATTATACTAGAATTTATTTTATACTAGATGCATATTTACAAAACCAGTCCTTACATTCAAATTTCCTGTTTTTACAATCCGTTATTTTCAAGCTGTATTACTGAAGTGCCTGATTTAAATATTTGCGATACATTTTTGATAATAATTGTCTTGAAACACTGTTATGCTTACATACAAAATAAATAACTTCATATCACAATGTACATGTACAGTCAAATGCAGAAGAATTAGCCAACAATTATAATATATCGTTGAGGAATGTACATCCGACTGTACGGGGTGCATTCCTGAAGTATTTTCTTCGTAAAAATGATTGCAGAAAGGCAAATTAAAAATTTATCTAAACTAAAACCATGTCTGATTAAGCTTGAGAACTGTTGGGAATAGATTACCTCGAGTTTGAGTTCAGAATTATTTACACAATTCTTAAGCCTAATCAGTATACGGCGTCATAATTTGCTTATTCTTCATAATACATTCAACACACAAATACTCATTCTGAATTCAGTACCATTAAAATACTTTTCAAGGCATATTCTTCGATCTTAATGTCATAAGCCTTAAATCTTAGACTTTGTTTAAAATTTGTGAATATAATTTATGTAGCAATTAATTAATACAACATTACTAAACCATATTTATCGATTACAATATCAAACTATATCGACTACAACAAGCAATTAATTCGACATAATCAATCACAATTTTTAACTATTACAAACATTTAAATAGAAATATTATCGATTACGCTACATCGATTTTAACAATCGTCTAAGATCATTTACGATGAAAAACATTTAAACGTAGAATACGAGTGAAGATATAAGATAAGTTGTCGAGTATAAGTGTGTTGCTAACGGCTTAGTACGGCGACTGCTTCTGCTTGAGGACAGCTTGCACGCACTTGGCCATCGTGGGGGACGCGCGCGAGATCGAGTCCGTCATGAAGTAGTCTTCCAACTGCTTTAGTTTCACGTCCAGCTTTCCTGAGATGGGTTTTTGCTGGCTCTGAAAGGTAAATAACACTCATGAGTCACTGATAATAATTTAACATAATTGTGCACTATAAGTTATGAAAAGGACAGGAAGGATTGGACAGATGATGTACAGCAGTGGGCAAGTTAGAGGACAAAATGGTGGCAAACATCCATCTCGTCACTAGTTGTCTGTTGATAAAGAAAATATGTTGGCAAAAGTAACACAGGAAGTAGATCGGCTGATGCTAGAGGCAAGAAGTAAAGGGAGTAAGATCGCAGCAAAATGGAAGGTATTAGGATAGCAGAAGGGTCACCTGCGCCAGCGCACGCGCCTGCGCGAAGTAGTTGTTGTCCTGCACGTCGCCGTACGCCACCAGCGCCGGGCTCAGCTCGCCGAGGCGGTCGCGCACCTCCTCCAAGTTGTCGTACGGCAGCCGCGTACCCACCACCTCCGACAACGCCCTGATCAATTTAAACGATACGTTAAAAATTAAACTTAATTAAACGGTTGAAAAGCCGTCGATATTGTCGATTTTTGTACAGTTCAAAAATTAGAAGCAACCGAGTGCACGCCGAGTCAGACTGAGTGTGTGTTCAGATTTACCGAGTGACCGAACGAGACAATGCGGGAAGGTGGAGAGGTGGATCCTCGGCCTAGTAAAGAGAACTAAGTGGCTCAGAGTGGCTGTCTCAGCCTATTGGTCGGCCGAAAGTTTGGCAGAGTTTTCGGTCCTATGTTAACAAATACCGATCGCCGGCCGAGGATACTGCCTCGCCACTCTACTCTATATATATATATATATATCTACTCATATATATATATATATATATATATATATATATATGAGTCAGGACACTAAAGAGAGTGTAGAATACGTAGTGGAGTTTCCACGTTAGTCCACATACCGAATGATCTTCCAGTCCTCGCGCGCCTTGCCGGGCGGCGTGACGGCCACCAGGGTCTGCTGCGCGCGGCCCTCGGCGTTCACGTACGTGGCGCGCTTCTCCGTGTACGCGGCGCCCGGCAGCACCACGTCCGCCATCGCCGCGCCCACGTCACCGTGGTGACCTGCACGTACAACAACCCTAACTAAACTAAAGGTACAACTGGTACATTCAATTGTCCCAGGCGTCAATCTGCATACAGCATTGTATCCTAGTTCAAATTTCTTCAGTTATTTGTTATAGCTATTCCAAAAAATGGAACCATCTGCCTGAGACTATTTTTCCTGATAAATCAACCTGGAATTACATGTCAAGACTGAATAGATACCTTCTAGGATCTAGGCAAGCGTGCCACACCCTAGACTCTATCTCGCTTACCATCAGGCGTGATTAAAGTCAAACGCAAGCCTATTTAAAGTAAAAAAAAATTATATTGCCAATATCTTACCCTGATAAATAACAAAAGCGTCCTTGGGCAAGGCGTCGCGGGTGACGACTCCGGCGTCGGCCCCCAGCAGGTACACTACTTTGGGAGCGGCCTTGAGCGCTTCGCCCACGCCCGCCTTGTAACCAATGTCCAAAGCCGCTACTTGCGACGCTGTCCGCTGTAGTACGTTCAGCACCTGCAAATGAGTTTGGTCTAATAACAATACTGCATCACGAGCCAAGGTTGCACTGTCACCTTCCAATTGACCTTGCATCAAAGCAGGGTAAGGGTATTCGTTTTATGAGAAAGACCAAATGATGGGCAGCGGAGTGGACTGGGGTGAGAGAGCGGAGACCGGAATTTCTCTTATTTGACTAGTTAGTTAACAATCATACCACAAAAATTAAAACGTTGACATACCTTCCAGTTCTTATCCTCCAGTTTATCTTGCAAACGCAGAGCCAACTCCTGGGTATATGCCAAAAGAGCAGCTCCTTCCTCAGTCTTGAGCTGATCAGCGCCCAGAATGACTACGGGACGTTTCGCATTCTCCAATCTTTTCTGCACCTCGTGGGATGATGAACCCGTCGCCAAGTCCTTAACGACGGAAGCTGAGTCGCCAACATGCTGTGGGACAATGCACCATACTACACTATACACAGAGGGGCTTATTGAAAAGCATAACGATGGACTAATGTAGTAACAAGGCTGATAATGAAAAACCAGTTACAGATTAGTGACGCATTGCACGGGTGTCCCTAACGCATATAATATGATGTTTGGTCACGCAGGTCTTAGCTTCAGTTATCATACGAGTTAAAAATATATCGTCAAACATGGGTGTACCCAAGTTTTGATCTAAGGAGGCAAATATCAGGTTTTGAGCCAGAGGGGCCAAAACAATATGCCCCAATAAAAATGTAAAAAACCAACAATATACAGGAACATGATAGATCCAGGGGGCAGATGCCTTCTCAGTACGGTAGACACTTCACTTCCTCTCAATAAAAACAAAATTGTTATAAAAACTAATTACTACTGGACACTTACCATGTATTCATAAGTAAGGTCTACTTTTGGTCCCACGAGCGCGATGTCGGTCTCCTTGTGCACGAACGCCTTACGGATGCGCGCGTTCAACAGCGGCGCCTCGAAACGCACGTTGGTGCCGATCAACAATACGAAATCTGCGTCCTCTACGTCTGTTGAACAAGATCAAGATTATCAATTCAATTGTATTTTTCTTATATTTGTTACCTCGTAACTTTCGACTGGGTGAACGGATTTTGATGACTTTTTATTTGAAAGCTGGTACTTCCCATTTAAATTTGGTTCAGTTCTGACACTGGCACCCATGAGAAAACGTTATACGTCTCAAATTAGCATTAAGTATGTGCGCGACAATATTGAAGTCTGTTGTTTTCGTAACACGAGTTATAATTATATGTAACAAAAAATCGAACCCATTACAAAATGAACAACTCACTAGCGATCTTCGTGTTGAGAAGATAGGACGAACGCAGATCGGTTCCGGAGCCGGTCAGTGGGAACTCCTGCTCCGTGCACACATCCTCTGATCCCAGCCGGTTGGCTAGATCCTTCAGTGATACTAAAGATTCTGCATCTGCGAATTCGCCGGCCACTACCAACAACTGTAAACAGGATATCGTGAAGCTATATTTTATTTTTAATTACTTTATTTTAGGGTAGAACTGAATGTACTATAATAAAAAATAGTACAATTAAATTAAAGTACATAATTAAAATTTGTTTTGAGCATTGGAGAGTGATAAGTATTACAAAAATGTCTTGTGGTCGTAAATGTCGCTGAATTATAGCAATACTGTAAGGGTATGCTCTATGGTATTATATTGATTTCAATAATGATATTGGCCTAAAATTAAAAACAGCAAAATAAAATTATATGCAATAAAAATGTAAACCGACTTTCTTACTTTTTAGCTCAAAATCTGCTTTCGTTTTGGCTTAATTTATTAATTTATATTATACACTCTCGCGAAATAGGCCATGTTCGGATAAGCGATACAGTGTGGATAAATGATATATGACATCAGTAAATAAAGCTCACTTTCCCCTGGCAGTCGCGCAAGGCGCGTGCGGCGGCCACGATGGCGTCCTCCCAGTCGACGGGCGTGAGGTTGCCGCGGCTGTCCGCCAGCATCGGCGTCACCAGCCGCTGCCGCTTCAGCCCGTCGCACGCGAACCGGGACTTGTCCGACAGCCACTCCTCGTTGATTTCCTGGATTCATTTTATTTATTAAATAATGAAGAGTGAACCAATTCAGTAAATCCAAAAAAAGGACCGCAGACAGAACTTCTATACTTTGGTTAGACATTGGCATGCAAGAGCTACAGTCATCAACTTACCATATCAATGCTAGGCAAAACAATTCTATAGACACCCATTCATACATTGTACAACAGTCTGTTTACTCAGTCTTACCTCATTGGTTCTAGGAAGAATACGCAGCACTTCATTCGTACGTGTTGCGACTACAATGTTGCTGCCTAATGGGTCGAGTACATCTACTGAATCAATCTGAAATAGAAAGTAAAATCTATCACATAAATAAACTGACGCTATTATGTATTTAACACTAGGTATATTTTATTTAATCAACTTACCCTCCTGGTTTCCCAGGGTCGAGCGGCGAAGCTATAGGGCTTCGAGGTCAGGGCTCCAACAGGACACAAATCGATAATGTTGCCAGATAATTCAGAAAGGAACATCTTCTCTACATAGGTGCCAACCTGTTAGGATAAAATTATATTAAACTTAATTAACAACATTTTTATAATAACATTCAACAAAACAATATAGCATTATATTGATCATAATTTTAATGAATACAGTCATAGTAATTGAATTTAGAAGGTAGAAAAAGTTTTCTTTCATGACAAAACAGTTTTTATAGCAAATTATAGCCAATAATGTGGCTTAAACACGCAACAAAATTTTGAATACATTATGTATTAAAACTCACCTGCATATCAGTTCCTCTACCTGTTGTTCCAAAATCATCAACACCAGCAACTTCAGAGGCAAAACGGATGCACCGCGTGCAGTGGATGCAACGAGTCATAATGGTCTTGATAAGGGGGCCTACATCTTTGTCCTCAACAGCCCTATATACAAGAGATTTTTGAAATTATTGTAAAATAATCTGTGGTTTGAAAAAGTTACAATATTATCTACCTATAAAGCAATACTAACATGCCCATTATGTTAACTAAATAATTTGAATTTATATAAAATCCTCAAAGTGGACTAAAATAATTGTTTTAAATTCTAGTCTATTCAGGTTGAACAATTGTAAAAATAAACAAATATTTAATATCAAATTTTTAAAATAACTCTGGGACGAACAAATTTTAGTTGTGAAGTTTGAAATAACTTCTGGTCATTTATGAAATGTATGTCATCACAATCCTGCTTTCATCAGAGCCAAGTTTAGATAAATATATTTTGTTCAGTTACATTTATAAATATAAAGATTATTAACTTCAAGAAAGGTACTTTCTGTAACCTTTCTTCAAATTTGTATTATACTAATACTGATTGTACTTACCTCTTTCCAGAGAAATGGATGTCTGTAAAGCGACTCTTATCAGATCCGAAGGCCATTGACTGATCCTGAAGATCACATTCCCCACCCTGGTCACAGATAGGGCAATCCAAAGGATGGTTTACCAGTAAGAACTCCATGACTCCCTCGCGGGCCCTCCTGGTAAGATCTGAGTTGGTCTTCACCCTCATTCCTTTCATCACTGGCATGGCACAGGCAGCAACAGGTTTTGGGGACTTCTCTACTTCAACTAAACACATACGGCAGTTACCAGCTACTGCCAGTCGCTCATGGTAACAGAATCTTGGAATCTCTACTCCAACTTGTGCTGCAGCCTGTACAATTAATTGAGTCATAATAACTTCTTTTCTCTAAGTTTCCAGTCTCATTGATATAGAATAACACTAAATGCTACAGTTTATAGTTTCATTCATAAATGAGAAATGTTGTTAGTTATCCAAATGGAAACATTATGTTCTCATTCACTGTTCTTCAAAAAGAAAATCTCTGAAACTAACACATAATATAATTAAGTTTGCATATGGCAGAAAAAATGATTCGCCTCTTACTTTTTTTCTCATAAATTTCTTTCAACTTATGTAAAATGACATATAAAATAATTTTGCATGTTTGCATGACTTATTGAAAACACATATTATTATGTGTTTTATTTTTCAACAAGATTACACTTAAGCAATAAGAAAGTTACCTGCAAAACAGTGGTGCCTGGGGGAACATATACAGGCTTGTCATCAATGAAAACTTCGACTTTTTCGGGTTGAGGCTGGGCCTCGGCGTAGCGGCGGACGGCCGCTGGTGCCACCCGCGTCGGCGAGCTCAGCGCAAGCGCCCGGGACAGCGGCTGCCGCAGCATTCTGCACCAACCAGCGACAAACAAGCAACGTTACACGCAGTTACACAAAATCCCTTTTTCTAACCACGGTAATCGCTAAAATACTTCTTTAATCACTAAGCTACAGGATATTAGTGAAAACTACCCTAATCGTTATCTTTAATGCGCAGAATTATACAACAAAATCATCTGTTGTTGTTACATAAGTAGGTACTCTTAACCTATTCTTGCGATCAAAATAAATATTTTAGAACTATGGAATGTAAAGTACACTATAAAAAACAACCTTAATGTGAACTATGGAGGAATTTTAATAGTATTTTATATAAATATCGAGCATGGAAAGGAAATTACTGACTTTTCACGGTTTTAATAAAATGACAGCTTTGATTTCACTGTCAGTGTCAGAGTTATGTTATTCTTCATGACATGTCACGTCAACACAATAGAAAAGTTTTATTTAAGTGTAGTCCATTGAAATTGGAATGCTTGGATTTTGGCTTTCGGCTACAATAAAATTATGAGTTTGAATAACTTATTAAATTTTAATGATTTTTTTACTGGATATTACTACTATGGCTGTACAAAAATTTATTATGTACTCAGAAAAAGTAAATAAAAGTAAAAGACAGATACAAAGTTACAATCAAACCGACATTTTGTCTTCATATCTATTATCTATGCTATATCTTTTTGTCTTCCTTTCGCAGAAAGAACCGGGGCGTGTGGTGTGGCTTAGCTAAACAAATTCTTTAAAAAGATATAATGGCAATCGGAGATGTTAAAACTGCCCAAGGTCTTAATGACTTAAACAAATTTTTGGCCGATAAAAGTTACATTTCGGGGTAAGTGACTTATTGAACATTCCACTGCTTAAGTTTTCTCCACGTCAACCGTAACCTCTATTTTTAGTAATTTTAATTTTATTTGAAAATACGTAACAATTTAAATCAAAGATAGACAAATTAATGTTATAACTACTTTATTTTGTTAGATACACACCATCTCAAGCCGATGTGGAAGTATTCGAGAAAGTAGGTAAGGCACCGGCTGCCAGCCTACCGCATGCTCTGCGCTGGTACAATCAAATCGCTTCATACACAGCGGGCGAACGTAAAGCCTGGGGACAGGGTGTGAGTCCCCTAAGCGCCGGCGGGAAACCCACAGCCCCCGCCCCAGCCAAGAAGGACGACGACGATGATGACGTCGATCTATTTGGCTCTGGTGATGAAGAAGAGGTTGGTGTTCGTTTATTATCTGTTTACTATGTTACAATCTATGCGTTAAAATTAGTACCTACTAATATAGTTATGCAAGTCTTTCCAATATATCCAAAAGCAATTTAATTACAATATTAAGTAAATCATACATTTTTTACAGGATGCAGAAGCAGCCAGAGTCCGTGAAGAGCGTCTGAAAGCCTATGCTGATAAGAAGTCGAAGAAACCAACCCTCATTGCAAAATCATCTATACTCCTAGATGTTAAACCCTGGGATGATGAAACAGATATGAAGGAAATGGAGAAACAGGTCCGCACCATTGAGATGGACGGCCTTCTGTGGGGTGCATCCAAGCTGGTCCCTGTCGGTTATGGTATCAATAAACTTCAGATAATGTGTGTCATTGAAGATGATAAAGTTTCAGTGGACCTTCTTACTGAAAAGATTCAAGAATTTGAGGACTTTGTTCAGTCTGTAGATATTGCTGCTTTCAACAAAATCTAAATGACAATAAAAGCCATTTTATATATAAGTATACCTTTCCAATAAAATCAATATTTAAACTTACATTACTTTTATTTTTTACCATACAAAATTTATTTACATACACTTACAATGTTAACACCTAAACCATACATAGGTACTGAGAACACCTATATCATATATGAAAAAAGTTAGTCACAATGCAAAATGAGAGTATTATTAATATTAACTGTCCAGTGCACTGAAATGCTGCTTAACTTAGCCATGCCCGAGTACAGTTTGACCCTATTATTTCAATGAGCTTTTACTTTATGAACTACTGAGATAGGTTGTAGTTGTAGTAGAGACTGGTCATGACTTGTGGGCAAAACATTATTAACTAGAATACCAAAAAAATCTTTGTATTATGTAACTGAACTTTGCAGACTATATTCTTTTTTCAAATATTGCAAGCGAGTGTTCTTTTAGTTTTTTCTCAAACATATTATGTTGGAAGACTGGGTAGAAAAATTGGATAATATACAATATATCACTGTGAGACGACAAATGTTGGTCAACATATTATTTCATTAGGGACAGACAAAGGATTTTCATCCATACAGAAAAAGCATAAAACAAATAAATGAATTATTTGATATGATGACCACTCATAAGTCCTTGTAGAAAATCGTACACAGTTAAAATCTAAAAAAAAATGGAAGATTTGTCTTGTTTAAGACAAAATAGGAAGTTTTGATACTATGAGTCTAAGATATTCCGAAAACAGCCAGTAACATTTGTCTTTTTTATGGACATGTTGTGGAAATAATTATGTTATATGTACATAAAATATTATCACTTATCATCATAATAATATTATTAAAACACTTAACACATCAAATTCATTCAGTGACTTAATACTTACACTGCATAAACATAATATTCTAAACAAATAAAATTCTCATGACTAGGTGATGTTTTGATAACCTTGTAAAATAAAACTTATTCTACTTTCACACTCCTTGATACGCTATCACCAACATTTGCCTGTAAGAACATATTAGGAATATCACTTCCGAAGTAGATCTTGTTATTGAGCGCAAGGGCTTCATATTTCTTTAATTCCAGATATTGTTCTGTGAGCAGAAGTTTGTTGGCTTCTGCTTGTTTCTTAAGATGATAAAAATCGGCTTCAGCTTTGGTTTGCTGTTTGGCTTTGTGTATACTGTCTTCAATAAGTTCAATTTTCTGTAAAGACTCCTTTTCCATTATCTTCTGATCATAATGAATCTTAGCAACTTGAGCTTCTTTCTCCGCTTCAATGATCGCTTTACGTCGAGCCGTTTCTGCCTCTTTCTCAACAACCTATAATGATAAGACATTTGATTTTTTTGTAAGTAGAAAATATTACTCCAATATATAGAATACTAGCGACCCGCCCCGGCTTCGCACGGGTGCAATACTGATACTAAATACACGACAGAAAAACTGAACGTTTATACATATAAACCTTCCTCTTCAATCACTGTCTATTAAAAAAAATCGCATCGACATCCGTTGCGTAGTTTTAAACATTTAAGCATACATAGGGATATATATAAAATAAATAAATATAGGGACAAAGCGACTTTGTTTTATACTATGTAGGGAAGTAATATTTAGAACAGTGTTTCAGTTTTCCACTACCTTTTGATGTTGGGCTGCGATAAGCAGCTTAGACTTCTCTGCCTCCATGAGCTCATAATTTTTACGTATTGATTCTGGAATTTTTGGTTTAGTCACTCTTACTGCTTGGACTCTGAGACCTGGTGCCATTTCATTAAGATCTCTTTGTAGCGCCTGCAAATGAAACAAGCAAAATTTTTATTCCTACTATCCTGCATTCTACTTGTGACCTGATTGTTTGATATGGATGTTCATGGGTTTCAGTGACTACTTAAACTGGCCTATATGAAAGAAAAACATTATTGTTTGCACATCCTTGTTTGCTGCTTGTAAATGATAAAGATTTCGACAGTTTTTCACAACAGATTTTTATGTTATTTATAATATGTACTTACTGTCTTGAGATTTTCATCAATCTGGTCAAAGAGATCAATGTATACCTCATGGAGAGTATGAGCACTACAGAACTGATTCAGCTCATGGTGCACCTTGTTGAATATTAAGGTTTTGTCATAATCTGCTGTGTAGTTTCGCACAGTGTCTAGAACTGAAAAGAGATAAATTTGTATTGCTTGTATGTAGATTGTGCCATCCAAATCACATTATTACAAAATAATGTGGCTACAATTGTTTTAAGATAGTTATTTCCTCCATACATACTTTTTACAGTTGCCATTAAAATTATATTAAGTTTAATTTCTTGATTTGAACCTTATCTGGTAAGGTAGGTAACAGGTTTATGAACATAAAAGTATCGCAAACAACATTGCAGGCATAGGCTAGCAATTAATATATAAATAATTTTAGGATATGAACTTACCGCTTTGTGGTTCTAGTTTATTTACCACCTCAATCCTCTCAAAATAGATTAATACTCCGCCACTAGTTCCACAAGGTACATTTTTTACCTCATCAGTTTGCAATGTCGTCTGCAAAATTCATTTACAATTTGTTTGTACAACAATAAATTAAATTATTGATGAACAATACTCAGTTATGTGAAGATAGTGACAAAAAATACCTGAATTGGTTTGAATGATGTGAGCAAAGGCATCATCATATGGAACCCAGGCTGGCTTGTGGTAGTCAATAAGGCACCACCCTGTAAATTATTTTGTATTAAAACAACAAAATCAAATTATCTTTATTTTACAAAATGTATGGTAAAATCTTTCTTCAATAAAAAAGAAGTGATGGTGAATTGCACAATATTAAAGTGTTTGTTTACCCTGTAGTAAACTCCTAGGTGTCCTTCTTCAACTTTGTGTAAGGAGCTATGTAAAGTTACGCCCACTGCTAATATAGCCAGAGCCAAGAGCGAGGACCGGTCAGCCATACTTGGGCTGTAAGAAGTAATTATTATTAACATAATAACTAATAACTGTTAACTGTACAAAAGCAACTATTATTAAGAAAGTGTTAGTAACCTAAACGACTGATGGCGGATATGTCAGTTGTTGATGAGGAAATTTCAATGAGGTACGAATTAACTCTAAAATTAGGTACCTTAAATCGAACCGAATGCTTACGATTAGCGGTATGATGAATACTAATTAGCAGTGACCCTCGTGATTTATTTCATTGGTAAATTTTAATTCATTCATCTATAAAACACCACGAAATTATTGATATAAGAAAAACGTAAAAGTTATTATGAAATCATAATAATTAATAGGCCAAAATTATGTACTTTCATTTTATAATATTATTATTAACTTAGCAACACAAATTCTTTGACATTATTTAAATTTAACTGACAGTTGACAACAGTAGTGACGGGGACGTCAGTAACATTGGGTGTCAAAGAAAACATTAAATTTTTTTTTTCGTTTTTGGCACCACGCATTTTGCGCATCACGGAGCAGAGAGACAACATGGACGAAAAATGTGGAAAAATTAAATCAAGAAAATTTATAAAATAAAGTAGAACAAAACTATATACAAATAATTACATAAAATAGTTAAATAGGCATTAAACAAAAATATCAACAGAATATGTAGTGTTACATTAGAATACGCACATAATATTTAAAAAAAAATGCGAGCGGAGATCGTACCTACTAGACCCGCCGAAACGGTAAGCCGAAATTAAATACTAATAGACTATCAATGCTACAACTACAATATTCAAATATATAATAGGTTCTATCAATAAAATATAAAATGCAAAAAACTTAATGATGTAATGTTATAATGATTACATCGAAATTTCATAAAAACATCAAAATTATTAATTATACATGTATAATAAATATAATATAATATTTCACATAGATCTTCGCTCAGTCAACGTCCGTTAAATGTAAAGATTGTTCCAATTCTTTTTCTATAGTACTATCGTACGTCTTCCCATCCGCGTGGATCCCATCCAGGACCTTCGACATTGTATGCTTCAGAGACCTGTACAGCTCCAAAGCTTTCGCGCAAAGCTCTCCTTCGGGAGAATTCCCAGGTTCGATTAGTAGCATTTCCAATGCTCTCTTCAAATATTTTTCTGCACTAAGTAATTCATCCTGAAATAAAATGCATATACCTACTTAGGTAAACTTTTAAAAAATATTTCGTATTTTTTAGAACGTTTAATAACGTTTGATATTTAAAGACCTACTTCTAAGTAATAAGATGAACAACTCAGAAATATTTACATCAAACTTTCTAATAGAATAAATAGTTCTAAAAGTGAAACTGTATATTTTAAGAATCAATAAATATTATTATTATTATATATTTTTATTCTCTAAATCCACAGATATATTTGTTTTGTTACCATGTATACAGCTGCTGTTATCTCCCGAGCATTAAACAATTTCTTAGACAGCTGTACTATGGTAATGTGTAATTCAAATAATGTAATAGCTGAAAAATAAAGAATAAAATAAAATAAAAATAAAACAACTAAAATAATTAATTAGTTATTTTGATTGGGGTTAAAATGGGGATAAGAATTTATATTTTAACCCATAAAATATTCAATGTTACATACTTAGATAAGTAAAAACCATTTTTTCAATTGTACATAGCACGCGCAAGGTGAGTACTCAATTCGTAGACCCAGAGATTTAGCCAGAGTTGTCGCGTGGGGTGGAGGGGGGCGGCAGAGGCCACGCGACTGGATTTAGCGCTTGACATGCAAAAGTCAAATTATACCTTTAGTTCTGCATATCCCAGGGCTTATTTTCTCCAGAATAGGCAGCAAATCTTGACACAACTCTATTTTGCGCCTCATCGTCTTCTTTGTTGGCCTGGGCTCTCTGTTGATGGTGTCCCTCAGGACGCCCGCTAACCGCTGCTTGGCATCTAGCAACAAGTAGTGATGTGGTGCCAGAACCAATGAAACGTATTTTATATACTCTTCAAGTTCCTTTTCGTCTTTTTTATCTGTCGGTCATATTTGAAACTGTAGCTTAGTTTTGCATAAATTTTTTATATTGTTTTAATCTAGCAAAGAGTACACCTAATCTTAAATAATGTTTCCTAATTAATAAAAATAACTTACTAATGACTTCCAATTTATCAGAGCAACATTTAACTTTATAATCAATACTCGATTTCTCAAATTCCTTTTTGCAATTATGACATGTCCAAACCTTGTCGTTGGAAGTGATATATCCAGACTTGCAATCAGTACAAATAGCAGAGCTTATGTAGGTACCCATTTCGGTCGGGTCAGAACATCGATTACATGAGCATTTGAAGTATTTACCGACTAACAAGTGTTGCTGACGTAATAAGGTTCCCTGAAAAATAACATAAGAAGTTATCGGAGGATTATGTAAAAGAATGAATTGACAACCTAAATTCACAGCCAGATAGCGATACACCTACGGCCATAAGGCAAAAAATATAGATAAATATATTCAATATACATGAACAGACTAGAAAAGTCGGACGCAACGATTAAAAAACTGCTTACTTTCAAAGGATCGGTGTAATTATAGTAAATAATATCTCCTTTCTGGATATCTGTGCTCGCGTGGCACACAAGCACGTTGCTGTCGTTGATCGCCATATGAGAGTTGCTGATACAGTCGTGGGCCAAGAGTGCTGCCTTGAGGTACACTCCGCGCAACATCTCAGCACACCCAATCGCCGGGATCGGCGGGCCACGCACCTCGAAACTGTTTACATCTATAGCGGCACATATCTTTTGGACCAGATTACTGTCTTCTACACCCTCAAGAAGACCCAGGGAATTGATAAACTGTAATACGAAGGAAAAAAAATATATTAAGAAAAAAATATAATAGAGTTCAAATCAAAACGTAAGAAACAACAACAGCAGAACAAATTTCTGGGATCGCAGTTCGATTATAACAATCCGTTACGACACAGGAAATCTTGGTGTGGCACTAATATCTTTGGGGCTATCTATGGGTGTGAGGCGTTATTTTTTATTCCTTTAACTTACCTTCACCGTATTTTCATAATATTGCCAAACACTACTTTCTCTTCGCTCCTCTAAATGTGTCTCCAGTTGCATAAAATCTCTCCATGCTAACGGGTTGGTGTCTTTCTTCAATAGAGCTCGAAGAGCCAGCAATGATCCTACATTTTGAACCATGGTCATTGGACTCAATCCTTTGCTGAGTTTCAAGCTTCGGAAGAAATCACATTCAGCTCTGTCATGCCAGGCTGAAAATAATAAACGCAAGTACGTACATTTAATTAACAGGTGTTAAATATTATTAAAAATATGTGGACTGTAGAAATCCTTGATTCTGTAGACTTGGGAGTTGCTGGACTCTCTTCAGCGAAGGTATATTGAGGTGTTGAAGTTACGTGTGTGTATAATTGCACTGCATTGTACCTTCGATTGTGACCAATGACATAGAGATCCTGGCGAAATGGCTGGACGAGCTGAGCATGCTAGACGGATTGACCTCAACAGTGCCACACAACAGATGAGTCTTAAAATGAATATGGTCACACCCATACCGGTTGTTGTTGACGGCACTACGCTCGATGTTGTTTACAAGTATATTTACCTGGGACAAGTGGTCCAAATGGGTAAGTCCAATTTCGAGAGAGAGTAAACTCGTAGAATCCAACTTGGCTAGGTAGCGTTTGGGAAACTACGACGTGTCTTCTCGTCCAATATAAATCAGTGCCTGAAGTCGAAAATATTCGAACAATCCACTTTGCCAGTATTGACTTATGGCACCTAATCGAGGTTTAAAGTGGCTTAGCAAGCCACCCTCATAGCTATGATTGATATTTTTGTACATGATCGTATCCGTAACGATGAAATCCGTAGAAGAACGAGTCATGTTATAGATCGAAGAATAAACAAGCTAAAGGTGGGCCAAAGGGCTAAAGATACCACGCCTCAGCAAAAAGAACACAGGACGACTTCATACCCCATGTACTGATGAACGGAATCATCCCTTCAAAATGTTTTGGGTCAAGCCTTTTCAATAACAAAAAATATTCTTACCTGCACTTTCGTCAGGGCATCCATCTCCTGGGCATATAGGAGCCACAGCGCAATTTTTACAGATCAAGAACTTGTTGATAAGAGGTAAGTAGCAGTTGAAGCATACCAAGGAAGTATCGCTGTTAGGGCCTATCACAAATGCTTCATCGCAAAAGATCCTCTCTCCCGCTTTTAAATTTTTAGCGGCAACTAAATATCTAAAAAATTTAAATTAGACACATACATATAACTTGCTGTTGCAAAATGTTCTTTGATCCTAATAAGTTTTTATAAAATTTTAAATAAGTCATTGTTTATTTTCTGAAGACCTATTTTACTATAGTATATACGAACACTACCCACGTAGACTGCAAATTAACATTTGAATTAAAGTGAACACACCTGCCAAGTTTTTCAGATTTTTGTATTTCGTATCGAGCACTCATGATCTATGTTTTTTTAGAAATACAATATTTATCTTTCATATAAATTACAATGGTTGGACGTCGTTTTCTATATATACAATGTATTCTGTGGACGTCGTTTCCCAGTCCACGTGCGATACTGACGGGCCGTATTTATAGACTGGTGTACGCAAAAACTATTTTTACTCCGAATATCTTGTAACACATTTACTCTACTGAAAACGGTCGTAGTTCCACATAATTGAGAAATTATTTATGTATTGCAATTTTCAATAAGCAAATTAATCGAATTATATTAAATACTAGACTGATGCCGCGACTCCGTCCGGAGGACTTTAGACTGAAATCAAAATTGGGTGACTGACAAAAGAGAATTATTTACTGCTCGACTTCGCAGTCGTCGCGTCGTATCTGCCACGCTCGTTTGCCCTTCTTTTCGTTACGTTATTGTATTGCCCTTTATCCTCAACCTACCCATTTAATTACAATGACTATCCTCTAAGATATCTATGACGTTACGTTTCACGGAACCAATGGGTTTCACTCACTTTTTCCTATCATTAAAATGGTTAGAATATCCAAAATGATATTGAATAAGTATAACTTGAATATTTATTTGAGTTAATTATATTTTTTGAAATAAAAGAATCATTGATTAGTAATAATCATAAATTTTATTAAATTACTATTTACACTTTACCATAGGTATACCTTATGACTAGTAAAAAACTAAATTTACGGTGTCAATGTCTATATATACAAGATTTTCTTACCACTACTGCTTTTGATTTATAAAATTATTTAAATTTTATTATAAATTATAAGTATAAAATTGAGTTTTCTAATATTATATACAACACTTCGAATAACATGCATTACATACAATTTCCATTCATTTATTTCGCACAAAGCCTACAGCCTACAGTCTTCTGTGCATATAACAACTTATTATATTACTAAGTTATTGTATACTAAATACTTCAAATAATTATTATCACATTTATGGAGTACTTGCTAACAATGATTGCACAACTTTATAATTTCATTATTGCTACGTACAAGTGTATGAGTCAACCGTTTTTAACAGACTTAATAATGATGGAAGTGACTTTCGCATATAATAAAAGTAGCAAACGAGGACATTAATACCTGGCGTTGGTCAATGCAGCCCATAATCGGACCTTAAACAGTACTGAATTTCTATGAGTAGGATGGATATTCTCTAGGTCAAAGTTAAGTAGTATATTTATACTTTGCGGCATCCAAACCTTATTCATTGAATGACAATTTGTAATTATACATACAAAATATGAACACAAAATCTATCTATCGCCACTCTTACTCTTACCAATGTTCATTAACTGTGTAATTTACTTTGTAATCTGTGCTATAGATTTAAAAAAATTATACTCTTAGTGTTTTCAATCAGCTCCGTTTTTGACACAAAGCGGGGCCAGGACATTTTGTAGATGGTCTCGATTTAAAGCTTTACCTTCCATGCAGCTCATATTAGTCAGACATCAAGTGGTTCCCTGTAACAAAATATATAACTAAGTGTCAAATATAAATAGTTATAGTACAATAGTGGCACTAACGGAAAATAGAGATATAGAGGTAAGGACTCGCGTAATAAACAAGTGGCCATACAGCGGCAGTAATACCAGTATATTTGCAGATAAATATAATCTGCAGTTGTTCAAGGCAACAGTGAATAGGTACCTTCTGGGCAGGCATGCCACATCCTAGACTCCATCTAGCTGAACATCAGGCATGATTGAAGTCAAACGCAACATAAAATACTAAAGGCTACATAAAATAAAAAAGAACCTCGTTAAGCAGCGAATGAGGGGAGGGAGTGTGGTGCGCGGCGCCGATGATGTCCTGCAGGCAGCGCGCGAACTCCTCGATGACGTCGCGCATCGG
>DWAV01000235.1:0-23461 GCA_018231305.1 Noctuana lactifera
CAACCGTCTTTCGCCGAGACATACTACTTGGGCCAATATTCCGAACAAGATGGTCTCACCTTCGATCAGCTGTTCTCCTTAGCGCGTGGTTATGACGAAAGCGTAGTGTTCGACCTGGAAGGAGGTTTGTGACGAAAAGCTTTTCAAATCATAGTACAGGTCATTCTGAACATTTAAATATGTTTCTTAATTTTTAGACAACTCTTTATGGTTCGATTTGGAGCGAAGATCGAATAATTTGATTGCTCTCGCCCTAAGGAGTCCGATACCGCCTACAGTCTTAGAAAACCATCAGAAACTCATATTTATTATCACAGCTACACAACCTGGCAGAAGCAGTGCTCGAGCGACTGTTATAATATTACTAGCAAATGGTTAGTTTATAATAAGTTTTATTAATTAAGCCTAATGTACAAATGATAATGTGTTTTTATGCCTGTGGAACAAACATAAATATTTTTTATCACTTAGTAGGTAAAAGTCAGAACGAAAATATGTACTGTTGTCCCTGAAGATAAAGATAATATAGTCGCTTTGTAATAGAATGTTCCGAAATACGTACTCTTTCGGATTGCTACATAATGTACCTACTCGTATGCTAAGGCACAAGAAAATTTTAATGTTTACGTACATGTGGATGCACTTATAATTTTTTTTTTTATAATAACTATTTATTGTATGTAACAACTTATCGAAAATTTTAGTTGTTACACTTAAAAGTTAAAAAAAACACTCACATTTTTCATTCTTAGTCCCATCCATATTTTTTTCATGTATCTTAAAGATACGTATTCTCAATATAAGTTCCTATAAAAACATATTATGTAGGTATTACTGATAAATGATACGCTAAACAAGTCGGAAACATCACTATCAGCTTTACCTGTTGTATCAATTTTATCAGGAAGCTCTTTAGATTAGATACTCGTGAAAACTAATGTCGATTTCAATCTACACTATTTTGACATTCACGTTCATTATTTTCATTAACAAAGTTACACTGATTGCTTCCTTTGTACTTTGCCATATTCTGTCCCCTATTTTATTGCCATACTTTCATAAATTTTACGTTGTGGTTTTCGTTCTTAACTTAGTTGTATTAGATATTAGACTTAGCTATAAGGCATACATTAAGTTCGTTAGAGCCTTCGTTTTAATTATTTTATATAATTTTCAGACTCGCAAGAAAATGTGAATTTTGATGGAATTCTGTACAATGGATTTCTCAGACTTGGTACTGTGACACATGAGCCAATAACCATAACAGGATACAGTGGATCAAGTATCGAGTTATTGGGCGGTAAGTACCTTACTTTACTTCGTTAACCTCAATATACTCTTATTATATAGGCTAAAGTCGTTACTTACCCTAAGGAAGCTAATAAAGAAAAATAAAAAGATTTTAAATGGGGGAAAGAGTTAAGTAGGTACACAAAATATAAATTTAATCACTTCAAGCTAGTTTTATTTATTTAAAGGTTATTTTCAGAATATGCTGAATTGTTTGAAGCAAATATATTAAATCAAAAAGTTACAGTTACAACAAAATCGACATCAGTACTGCCTAATGTGGCGCATATAGCCTTAGAATTGCATGCAAATGTTGCAAGAGCTGTTCTTTTGTTAACAGTTCCTGAATTAGGTAAGAATTTTTTCAATTTTAGGTATTAATACCAAAAGAACATTTGGGAGATCCCAAAACATCCAGTGATTGGATAATGATTTTACTAATTAAGTAAATAGTAATCAAAAATATCAAAGAATATTCAATATACACCCTACTTGGAAGTGTGTATTAAATCCTTCTGCTTGTTGCGGAACGTAACATTAATTTGCCTCGTCGTAGAACTTTTTTCAAATATTATGTTATTTAATTATAAGCAGGTTTGTACATAAAATTATTAACATATAAAACAATATCGTAGATATTATCAGACGCTATTAAAACTTGAATTGCATTACAGATATTATTGATAATATCTAAGGTAAACTACATGTGTAAGAGATACTCGCTACAAGTGCCAATAACTAATTTATCTTTACGATTTAACAGAAACCCCGGCACTTCCCTCGGTAACCTTCGATTCTCCATCATATGTGCTGAGGGTTGACGTAACACACACTGGCGTAGTTGGACGGGTAAAAGCTACTGCAGATAATGGCGAAACAATCGTCTATTCGCTTCTTATCAGTGATGGTATAAATATTATGACTATTGCCCTAATCCTAGGTCACAACAGTAATTAGCACTAGGTATATATTATGTTATGTATGAGTAGAAAAATAATTGTATTGACAACAAGTAGTTCCAAACCTACCAACTTTCTTTATACCTACCTATTTCTTACGTAGGTACTAAATTACGTACATAATAATATATAATCTTATGAAATGTTTATTTTAATTCTTTTAGTGCACGGGAAATTTCTTTAAGTAATTTTATTGTTGCGTTGTCATTCTTATTAAAGCAGTTTAGGAAATTCCGCACGCCTTTGCTTTTCAATTGGCAATGTTCTGCTCCTGTTTGATATTATTTTATAAATTAAGAGGCGGTTCTCACAAAAACATGTACATAAGTAAATGTCACGTTTAGATCACATTTTAGTACTATTTGCAAGGATTTTATAGTTATCTACATTATAGGTAGTAGCAATGAACAGTGCATGACCCGTCCACCCACTGGCTTCACCCACCAGTGGGTGCATGGGTAGGTAAATCTATGAAAGAACAATCTATTTTGTATAAACAAATAGCCCTTAAAAATAATGCCAAATTCCTGTTTAATTTCTACGTTTATTTCTACGTCATATACCTAATTATGTGTTTCTACATTTCAACGTCAACTTAGGATTTAGATTTAAATTTAACCTACTTACACATTCCTTTATGTATTTTAAAAATTAATTTCTGATTCTGAGCAAGATAAAAAATAAAGTTTAAAAACTATTAATGATTCACAGAGTTATAGACGGAACTACAAATACCTATGCAAGTACAAAAAAATATGGATTCCTTTTTTAAGATCCCCCGCTAATGAAAATATATATTTTTTATTGCAGCAAATGTACAAGAACGATTATCGGTGAATAGTGATGGCGAACTGTGGCTGTCGGCTCCTGCTAGTAGTGGCTCACATTTCCTGAAAGTGGTGGCAACAACGGTCATCACTCGGGTCACTGAAAGTGCTCCCGTACGTATAAAAATATTACTTCTTTTGTAGGTATATTATAGGTGCACCCTTGCTTTATCTTAATTTTTTTTGTCTGCCCAAAGGTACCTAAAGTAAAAGGCTACCAGACTGGTAGAGATCCCTATCGGCGATAATGCCTTGTTTTGTATTTCTTATATATTTTTGTTCTGTCTTGCAATCTTGGTATACAATAAAACATATTTGTATTTGTATAAAAATATACTAGGTATGTAAATTTTTGGACTACATGTAAGTACTACGTTGTATCAAAGTAATAAAATCTTAACTTATCTGCCGTCCCGGGCGAACTGTTTACTTATAAATTTGTCACCTATCTAATATACCTACCTTTTTTAAGCTAAAAATATTCTCTTTTTTCCTTTTTGTTTTATGAGAAATATCAACTCGGGTAAGCAAAATATACATCCATTAAGGGCACCACCACAACTAATTAATCTGCGGTTAGAGGCGGTGATTGGACCACGCATGTTGATTCTTCTTGGAACTGTCGAACCTTATCTCACTAGTAATGAGTAACAGCGAAATAAAATTTGTCGTGAAAACGCAGGTTTTTTGGGATCAGTTTAACATGCAGTCAATAAATTGCCGTTCAAAGTTACCGTTAACGCCCCGGAGAATACAATTTATGGCTCCATGACGTGTTGGTTATATCCCGAATAAAAGCGACGCTGTATACTCGTACAATATAGTACTGAATTCAATTAATGAACGAATTAATGATTTATATAACTGCAAATTTTTATCTAATTACCCTTCTAATTTTAGATCCAACAAAGTTCCAGGGCATTTTCCCTTACGCTGATATAATGATGATTGGTGGACATCTTTTTAGGTCACTGAAAGTGAAACGTAAATTGGTCATTTACATTTTATCCCAGATTATTTAATGAATTTGGTAACAATCTATAAATATTTAGAAAAGTTTAACTTAAAAATTGTTTCACATTAAAATATTGTTCACAGGTACATCTCATAGTAGATGCAGTGACGTTTTGCGATGACGACATCGTTGTCCCACCACTAATAATTTTAGATCGAGACGAAGAAGAGCCACACAGAAACTTGGTAGTTTTAAACCAAACTGCTTTTGTAGGTTGTCAATTTGTTCTCTCTAATAGTTGGCCTGAGGATCAAACATGGTTGTACGTAGACAGCGAAGGCTTGCACGCTAATGCGATTGATAGAGAACACGAGTCTATAGCGTTTATGGCGCTGTCGCAAATTCAAGTGGAGCTAATTCTTAGTTGCGAGAGTGACACCACAAGCAGATCTAAGCGCTCGTTAAGCTCCAACTCTAGGCTCGACTGGCTGGGACCTTATGAATATGGCTCTAATAAATGGATACTCACAGATACGATCCCATATAACGCTCGGCGGAGCTTAGTTAACCTCATTGTAAACGATATTAATGACAACGCTCCAATATTCGTTGGCAAAGAGAATGAGCCAATCGCTGTAGGCTATCCAGTGCAGAACCTTGAAGAAATTATCTTACCAAGAGCTTTGGCCGAGTTAAAGGTATGTTTGGGTATTATTGAAGTAACAACATTACCATAGAATTTTATTCACGTATCTACAACATAACATTTTATTTGTTATTAATACAACCTATCTCAAATTTCATGTTTAATCAGTCACTAAAGCACTTAATCCAAATTGACTTAGCTCACCTAATTGACGCGGGGTTCGAAGTGGCTTAACTTAATTTGAACTTGGTGAAATCGGGCACAAGTGGCCATACTGACCATAATAATATTATGGAGTGACCGCTTAAATCCTACGCCTACGGCCTACCTAACCATGCATGTGTAGGTAAATGAGTACTTCGATGCCAGTTCGACAAACAAGTTATTTTTGTGAGCAAAAAGAGTGTGTTATAGTCTGAATACTAGAGCCGCATCAAATTAATGAAATCCTAGTTTCATACGTTTTCAAAGTAAATAATAAAATCACGTTACCTACTCCAAAACAAACATTATTTTCCTTACATTTATTTATGAAGATAAACCTTTAAAAAACATTAATGTGACGTACGTGGGTAGTCAACAGAATGTATAGCATGAGAATGTAATGAAGTCTATTGAAGCATTTTACTGAATTTACTCTAATCATATGTTATTCTTTACCTTCTGCGAAGATTTGTAACAATAATATTTTACATGTAGATATGGTAGGTATATGGAATAAGGAATGGGATTTATAAACAGTACCTAAAGATTTTTATAAAGGAAACCCATTGCTGGACATGCGACTCTAGGTTCCTAGGTGGTTCCACTCTGACCAGTAGCAGCAGAAAAACCCAGTTTGAGATCATAAACAGTTATGATCTCAAACTGGGTTTCATTAACCGTTAGCCATCATAATAAATATGCCTGATTGTTTAAATGTAGTTACAAAATTAAATTTAAATAAATTTCCATTATTGTAGGCAACAGACGCAGATATAGGCGAAAACGCCGCTCTCGTATACCGAAGTACAGAAGAGAGTATAGCTGTGTCTCCATCTACTGGCTCTGTACATGTCCGAAGTCATTATAACTTGGAAAACAACACCTCCCTCATAATTCAGGCGACTGACCGGAAAGGCGCTGGACTCACGGGAAATGTGACGCTTGTGGTAAATGGATACTTTTCTACTAAACTTTCAGTGTAGTGACAGCCTAGTGGTTGAGATTTGGCTTACCGTTGCGGTGGACCCGGTTCGTTCGTCGTACCATCCTTTAAATATGCACATTATAAATGAGCACTTGCTCTACGGGTAAGGAAAAAATCGTAAAAAGAAACCGACATACCTATACAGTTTCCAATAATATGTGATACGTAAATAAGAGTTGATTCGAAATGAAATACCTACCTATAACAGTTACTCGTATGTGTAGGATTGAAACCTGTAAAATTTCTATACCGTGCGCGTATTTTATCAGGTTGCAGTGGTATAATAAAAACGTACATACCTATATTATGGCAACTTGAGTAAGATAACCTAAGCCACAATAAAGGCTTTGTTTCTTAAGTAATAAAAAATAATACCGCTAGACCAATCAGTCATCAGATAGAGTTACGGTCTCCTTACAGTTAAAGGGGGGCGCTTTTTTATCTTTATAGCGTCTAGAGCACAACCTCTGTAGCTAAACCAGTCGTGCATGTTTAAATCTAAACGCACCTAAGGATGACGAAATCTCATATCCTGTTTCTGTTTTAAACCACTGTTATAGCTACCTACTTAAAAAACCGCCTAACAGGAACACCCAAGTGATACAGAAACGCTCATAAAAATTTTTTGTTCCATTACATTTCTATCACGAGACCTAGATCCTGTGTGAAAAACACTTTGTAAGTTGATATGGAAACGATAAATATGCAGATGACATTTAGGTATTGCAAAGAAGTCACGACGGCTTCTCGTAACATACGCTGAATAATGATGAGAAAATTTCGAATAACATCCTACATATTTTCCAAAATAACTGACTTCTTGTTTAACATCACATTTAACCTACTTCATGTTTTAATATTGACCTGATTGTAGTAAAGCCTAATAATTTAGATAAATTTAACATTTGCACGTCTGGTTAGGTATAATAATTATTATGTAGGCTCTATATTTCTATAAAGTATATTGTAGACCATACATTGTAGAGATATTGACAAAAAAAAATACAAATTGAGCATTGAAATTTAACTAAAATCTATTTTAAGTTTCTTTAAAAGATAACATAACCGAAAAAAATACGGAATTTTATGGTCTGTTTTTTGTTTTGTCTGCAGTTCGCCGAGCCTCACGCGTTGTCGCATACCTATCTATCTACGAGTTTGTAATGTAATCATATTTAGTAGGCAAATTACCCACGCCATAAACGTGAGACAAACTAAATTATATTGCATTTAATTTTTATTTAACATTATAATGAGGTAAATTAAATTAGGTAGATTTAGAATCGAATTTAAGGTGGACATAGGCTACGTTAGGTGTATAATACTCATGTATACTAATATTATAAAGAGGAAAGATTTGATTGTTTGTTTGTTTGTATTAAATAGGCTCCGAAACTACTGGACCGATTTGAAAAATTCTTTTTCTATATGATAGCTACATTCATGAGAAAGACTAGCAAGCTATACACTGTATATGTTAATAAAATTATTATATTATTCAAAGTCAAAAATTGTGATAACCGAACTTACAAAGTACATCGACGAACAAACAGTCGAATGAAAGCGTTTTTTACGGGGTTTTAACAACTGATATGGTATATGAAATGAATAATTTGTATAGAAAAGATGTAGAACGTTTAAATGCCTACAAAAAACAAAAACAAAACAAATATATTAAAGCCACATAAACTGCTTTGTATTCGGAATAAAAATAGTTAAAACAAATTTTATGTTACCATTAATACAGTAGGCTGAGATGGAATTGATAACTCAGATTTAATGTAAGGAGATAATTTTTCCAAAATCTTAATTTTGGTTACATCATTCGATGCGCACGCAGCCGCAGCTGTTGCTAACGACGCCCGTTCAGCAGTAGGTATCCTACAGAATTATGCCTTGCTTGTCTGGGATTATACTGAATAGTATTTGCAGAATTACAATTATTATTCACGAACAAAATTAAAGACAAGAATTAGAAGGATTTAATACTAATTGTAAACCTACATTGGAGAAATGTTAGGAACTAAATAACGATTTATTAGCGTAAAACCTTTTACGGAACGATAGTCGAAAAAGTCAAGAACTATTAAAATTAATAAAGTTCCTACTATCTCACGCCTTCTTCACATAACGCGAACAAGCTTCGGGAGTCAGTTATGTGTGTCAGTTCAATAGTCACTATCACTTATTGAAACTATCACAACTAAAGACGGGTAGCACAGTCCACGCAAGCGTGAAATTACAATCCGATATTGTTTTGATCGGGCCCTAACAATAGCATTAGTTACCTACATATTAGAGATAGAAAACATCTATGACATGATGGACTTTGAAAATATTAACTCATTCTAAAATTGATGACATAATTATAAGTGGTAGAAATAATTACAAATTGCTTTCCTAAAGGCTAATTTAGGATAAGTACCCTCCATTACAAATCATGAAAGCCATATTACAGCCGCAAAGTGAATTTCTTTATATGTCTATTTTTGTGTTTCGTCACAATTGCTTAAAAGCAACTTCAAAACAATAAACATATTTCCAATTATTATTAAATATAGAAACTCTATACTTAAGTAGTACGGGTGTGTATTATATCATTTATAACTATACGTAGTAGAATGTAGAATATATACGCGGCGCCGGTGTGAGTAAAGCAAAATATAGAGTAAGTGTTACTCTGGAAATATTCAGGGCTCCTGCTCCAAAAGTCAAAAAATTGCGCGTAAGTTTCACACATAGCTTTTTACACACACACTATACATATAAATTTACCCCAAATTGGTCATTCATTCGTTAAATTTTTCCATAAAAGCAACGATGTCAAAAAAATATTACTTGGCCTTAAAACACCAAAAAGAAAGAATTGTTCTTTAAAAAATAAACATACGGTAAACAGAGTATTGTTTACAAAACTCCATAGAGAGTTCTGTTGACCTTTGCAGTTTACATAATCGTACTTGTAGTAAGCATTAAATTGCCAAACTAATATAATATTTGGCACCCAAATTTTACAATGAAATTTTCACTTGCAATATAAAAAAAAATATACCGGCCGAATTGAGAACCTCCTCCTTTTAGAAGTCGGTTAAAATTATATTACTATCCATACTTACAAAATTTTGTGTTTTGCAGGTGAGATTATTAGAAAAAGAACACATCGCTGTAATCACTATTCGGAACGCATTTCTGGATGACGAAGAACTGATTCTTAGCGAATTATCCAAAACAGTTGGATACGAAATAAAAACTCTAAGAACTATTGTGATCTCTGAATCTGAATCTTCACGAAATAAACGTGAGACGTCACAAGTAGTAGTAGGGGCGTCGCTGCAACTTTTCGTGTACGGTTTGATCGAACGCCAACCGGTCGAAGTGAATCAGCTCATTACGTAAGTGGATTTGAATGTATTTTATCAATTTAAATAAATAAATGTGTACACAAAGATCGTATCAGCGGGCCACCAAAAAAAGTATTAATACCTACCGGCACATATACTTCGTTAACTTTAAAATGAGATGCTTTATCTTGTCTGCATACCGATCACATACCTACTTAAACTTCTGAGAACAAATGTTTGTATTTATATACAAAATGAAAGAATAACATTCTTTGTTTTAGCGACATTATAAACAGCAACGTAGTCGCGGTCAATGTAGCTAGCACTATATCATTAGAAGATCATCTGGATAGTAACGAGATGTGCGTGCTTCCTGGACGTGACGTTGGGTTGTTAGTGGCTACAATAGTGCTCAGCATTCTACTATTCATACTGATGGTGGCTATTGCTGTATGGCTCCTAATACGGTAAGATCACCGTTGTCTTTAACTAATTGTGAATGTTTTGGTAAATCAAATTTAAATATCACTAACAGTTTAATAATTACAATTTCAGAAAACTGCGTAGTAGTAACTATGAGAAGTTTAGTGATAAAAATAGCCTGGCGTCTCGAAATGAATCTATTGAACAACCTAAATCAGATATAATTTCAAAGCCAAGGTTGAATATTGAAGAGCTAAAGAGAAGTGAAAGACGACTCCAAGAAAGGCTCAAAGTGCCTATAGTAGATGTTTCAGATGAACCATCAACTTCTGAAGAGAAATCTTTTGAAGCTATTATTAATATTTCGACACCAGAACCAAACTTACCTATTGTTATTCAAACAATAGACAAACTAAAAGACAAATCGGAAGAGTCTGACGATGATGATGAATTTGGGGAGATAAAGAAATCGCGAAGAAAATCAGTAGTAACCTTTAACGAAAATGTTGAGAAGATCATTCATTTAGAAGATAGCTCAGATATTAGTCCAGATTCTGATTATGAAATTTACAGATTTTAACAAAGGTGTCTAGTGATTTTGTAAATAACTATTGTAAATAACTAAATTTTTATACAGAATCAATATATTAAATTATTAATTTATTAAATTATTAATATAAAAAAAACTTTTATAATACATACTTGATGACGAATTTTTTTATTTAATTTTCCTCTTAAATTAACTTTAGTTCCGTGTTACCTAAAGTCCAATTCTCATGGGCAACACTCTGAGGCATTGCCCTCTTTATGACCGACCCTAAGATATGATCAGACATCTGAATAAAATTATGTTTTTTACCTAACATTGCAGTATCTAAGTAGGTGGCTGCGGTACGAGTTGGCACGGGACCTTTTCCTCCAAACTTTCCATTCTGAACAAGAACCCACCAAACTTACTTTTAAATATTTTGTCCGGCTTTTTAATTTGACTTTATCAATGCAAGTTCTTTAATTTTATAAAAGTAATATTATTTTAAATGAGGCTATTGACACAACTTATTATCTCGTATTTTAGAACGATACATCTGTATATATCAACCTACATTAATGTTTCTCTAAGGAAATATGACTCATAGTTTCTGTCTCGTGGTGTACAATATAAAAAAAATCCCCAAATGTCTATCACAGGTCACCGCTAATAAATATAAGAATAACCGTGACTTTCAAACAAAAACATTACCTCAAAAAAAAATTACGGAGTACCTAAGTGTTTTATATGACATATTTACATATTTTATCATTATTGTTATAGACTTTCATAGGCATATTCACAAAACAGTTAAGCCTATCGTACAAGTTACATCTTTAGGTTACTTTTGTGGACAATAAAAAACAGCTAAAACTATTTAGACCGTCTATAAAAAGTAACGTCTATAAAAAGTAACAAAATTCTCTGATACGAGCATTTTTCAAATCCCATTACCTACTAATAACTTGGTAACGGGATTTGTATTTAAGTACAGAAAATTTGCTTAACCTTACTTAGGTTAAGTAAACTTGACTAGTGAAATGCCGAACTAAGAGCTTTCAGGCTTTTAAACTTTACACATTTTCTCGTAGGTTACCTATATGGAAGTGAGAAAGTATTATTTATAGTAAACTTACGTACAAATGAAGGTACCTAATAGAGGTCTTTATAAAATAATATTCTATCTATTTACAACAATTTTTATGTACTCGTAGTACATAACGTTTATATTAACTTATTAAGCTATGACTCTATGTTTATTAATTTTTATATATTGAATATAAAGCTGTTGGTAATTTGGAGTTTTAGTAGTTGGATAATAATGACAAGTTCCATAACAAAAAATACAGTTAGGTAGAATATGTTTACCGTAATTTGCTAAATGTTAGTTAAGTCTGTAACTCTATAAATCATCAAACTTTTATACACATTATCCTTCAAAATTTAATAAAAATTCACTAACAATGCACAAACTCTAGAATCAATTCATCTAATTTAGCATTAAATTTTCACTCAAATGAAAATTAATTGTCCAAAATCAATATAAGAGATATTTTTTAATTAACACATTATAAGATGATAATAGACCATTGTTAATATTCAAATGGCTTAACGGTTTTTGACGTAATAAAATGACTAAAAAAAAGATCAGATATCGGCTTACAGAGGACATCTTAATAATGGGTAGGCTAAATTAGGGTCGTCGTTCTATTGTATGAACGACAAACACGTAATCTGCTTGTTATAAATAGGCATAGGTACATTGCTTGCTCTTTTTAGAATATAATGATACATCAAACAGCAAAGTATTCATATTACCTACTTTATATTTGTTACGTAAGAAATGTTGGTGAATTATGTAGGTTACTTAGAAATCAAATCAATTCTTCTATACAAATTTCGTATAAACGTGGGTCTTAATCGTTTGTAAATTTGAAATTTGTCTTTACTGTTAAATGGTAAGGCAAATTAATTACGTATACGGTTTTAGCATATTTAGATATTATGATAATTTAACTGATGAAAATATAATACTACTCGAAAAACATAGTCATAAATATCTCCCAAGATCGTTTTAGCGCTGCGGCACCGCTAGGTGTCAAGCGTGAAACAATATTATGACTAAACTTGTCTTTACAGTTATCCTCTTGGTCGAGCATTTTAATGGTAGAGAATTTTGATATTCAAGGCGCAGAAGGAGAAACATCCGCGACATGTCCGATTTTCGAATAAAGAAAAAACAACAAAAAAACATCTGAATGTGAACGCCTCCGCGCAATCCGAAACACTCGCAATTTTTTCTGTTCTACTGTACCTAATATCCTTTGTGTAATGATCGATTGTTCGCACCTGGTCACTCAATACTGAAGGCACTTAAATCCCAAACCTACACATATAAAAACGAAAATTGGTAGAGATTACGAAAATAATACAAGTATACCTACTTGATACGAGTACGAGTCCTGCCAAATATTTTTTGTAGTCCCGCAAATTTCTGAGACGCCAGACTCGTGTCTGTGTGGATATTAAACATATTTTAGTTTGTTTGAATTTATTGGCTTGATGATTTGTTTGATGTTGCTATACAAAACTATAAAGTCTATAAACCATTAATTCAAAAGCTGAAGTGAAATATTAAAAAATTCATTGGATTATGGTATTTTTTGTTTTATTATGGAATACCAAATAAACCAAGCAACAATATGCTCGTAATTTATTTTTAAATAGAAGTCATAAACGTTTAAATTTGTTAACATAGTTGTTTTTCTGTCAGCAATTCATGATAAATCCCAAAAGATACCTTGATATAAATACAAATTGAAATAAATACTAAAATCGAAACCTGTGCAGTGTTAGTTATAACATTAATAAGAAACAAATAAGGGTCCACTCCACCGGATGTTAAGTGTCATTGCGACCCATGAACACCCACGTATCTACAACCGTAAATAAATCTGAAACGCCATATATCGAGAGAGTACAATGTGTAGGTACATGTCCATCACGATTGTGACTTCCATGATTTTTATAACACTCTGTAGATACACTCATCATTTTATGACTGTCAATAATCCGTTTAATAACGCAATTGCACTAAATTCGCCCTCACCTACCGAGTTGTAAAATATTTTATTGAAGCTCATATAAAGAAAGCCACTCTACTTAATGTTTAGTCATAGCTGAATAACCATGAACTTGTCATCGCATTATGAGAGATGCACCTCAAAACTATAAACAGGATGAGCGGAAACCAAAAAATGTTTTTATCATTATATACTTGTAGGTAAGACAACTTTTATGCCGTGTAGCATAAAATATGCCTCTGCCCACAAATAGGGAATTCGCATATTCCCGATCGATTCACAAATACCTTAAGTATCTATCAAATTTACAACATAATTAATCATTTTGACGTCAGAGGTGGTGGATCGATTGTTATCTTGAGAAGTTTCATGCTACTTAAAGCATTCATAAGTCCAATACTTAGTTCGTAGATGCAGTAAAAAATAAATTCGAATAAAATTTTAAGTAGCTTCTACTGGTGCTTTGTAGTGAAATAATCGCTACAGTATCCAGTAGAACAAAACAACATTAATCATTACAGATATTTAAAATCTCCATAGTAAATTATATTCATCTAAATGCGATGTAGGTACAAAGAAGACAAATCAGATAAACCATGTAAAGCTTCATATGCCGAAATTGGTATGAGTTTACTAGTATAATAAATAACTCACAAGGCCTCGTGTTTTGTATTGTTAAAGCCAGTGATAGGCACGTGTAAGCTTAAAATAATAGCATAAACATTACTACGATCTACATTCTTATCATTCAACTCTCATTTCCAAATGGAAGTTTTCAAGCAACGACAGCTGGGAGACACGAGGATAATTCAAATTATGCATCTGTTTCAGCGCGAGCGATACATATTGCTTGATTTTGATGAAATGATATATTATATTAAGTTAGTAAAGTAATATGAGCGCAAAAGAAATATTTGGTCTCTACTTTTAGTGAACATAAAAATTTGTTGATGTTTACATGAACATTTTAAGACAGTCTAAAATGTATATTACCGTATTCCGTTTCGTACAGCAAAAGAATAAAAGTTTTATTTATTGTAAGTTGGACCGTAGACAAACTCCTCTGTAATAAATCCAGTTCAGCTGACGTTCCGTCGCACCGTGTGAGCCCAAAAATATTTTATATCCAGAGCAACAATTTTATACTCGTACCTGACTGGCGCACTTAAGATATTAATTTTTTACTGTCATTGACGTAAACGTCAATATTCATTGCACATTTAAGCTGCATCATGAAAAATTAATCACTTCTTTTATGAGAGCAGTCTCGAAATTTGTGTATTTAAAAAATTGTTTTGATTTATAATTTTCCAGGAAATATAACACGCGGCAAACAAATACTTTGCCCGTTTTGATATGGTAACGTCTATAACGTGTTAATTAAATTACCACATTGCTGGCGCCGAGGTCGCAGAAAATTATAAATAAATATTGTGTAACTACAGTTCCGTTTGATCTTTTACGGGAAAATTAGTTTTTTTTACAAACTAAGTTACCTAATAGATACTTTTCAGGATACGTTCGTTTGTTCAAAAATTAGAATAATCTAAATAAATTACTACAAATGCAGTCACGCTAAATATATTGTTATGTAAACTAGGTGGGTACATGTTATCAAATCATGACAAGCTACATGACAGCACATTCCGCTAGACATGAAAAAAAAACAGGTAGATACTTATTGTACCTACTTCATTTTCAAGACCTATTGCTAATGAAAAAATCATATGTACAAGTGACATTGCCAATAAAAGAGGATCAATTAAAAAAAACTTACAAGAAAGTAAGTGCCCGTCTCCAGAAGCATTAATTACCACTTTTGTATTGAGCAGTCTTAAATACCGCAACCGAAAAAGAAATTATCAATCCAGTTTCAAATGCTAAATAGTGAATGTAGTATGTTCGCCAATATGAGATTATTGGGTCGTTCACCCGATTAAGTTGTAGTTTGTTCGATGATGATCCTTTTATTAATCACTTTACTTTAACGATCAGCAAAGTAATTAATAAAATATATTACAGTAGACTTTCATGGACAGCTTAAAACATTTAAATTTAATTTTTTATGGCTTTAACTGCTAATTGAAGCAGTGTGTTGTTTTAAATTAAGGGAATAATGTTATTTACCTACCTATATTCTTATTACGAGTATGTATCTAGTTTCATCGAAGTCAAAAATTATATCCTACAATGATTTTAGTCGGTTTGTTGCATTAATGAGTTTTTCATTAATGTATTGTGGCTGACACAGTTAACAGTTAACATTTAGTTTGTGTAGCTGTGTCAATTTAAAGCAACATGTCAAACATTTATTTAAAAAAACCCGTTACCATGTTGTGTATTTTATGATTTAATCAATATTTTTCAATAGCGTCCCTTTTTTTAATTCACTAAACATAAACTTCCTTTTGAGACATTCTGTACATAATCTACTCAGCAATAACTTATCATTACGAACTATCGATACTCGACTTCGTCGTCGCCTACTTGGTCATATATCATTGTTGGTGAGATCAAGATATTTCGATCATCAGGTTGATGACCGTTTCGTGTAGGTAGGTTGCAATAATATTTTATGATACACGTAATTTTTTTTTATTAAATTCACTTGCTCATACATTTGCTAATTTTTTTTTTATATTGATACTTTGTATTGTAACTTTCATTGATAACTTTGACTAACTAGTACCAATTCGCATAGGATCAACGTCCAGGTACTCCTTGGTTGTGGATAGAGTCTCGTAGATAGCAGTGGGCCATAAAAAAGGGTTGCAAGTACGTATGCGATCAATACATTTTTGCTCCGAACTTTCACTAATAGACAACTTAGTACATAACTCATGACTATCATGTATAATACAAATAACAATGAAACTCATCTATTGATCCTTCCGAGTAAATAAGGATTCATCACAAAACATGCAAAATTTATCTGGTTAGCAATATTTTATAGCGACAAAAAGTGATGATGCACCCACACATACTGATAGCTAATACCATGCTTTGCTACCATATTAATAAATGTCCAGCCTTGG
The DNA here is from genome assembly GCA_018231305.1 of Noctuana lactifera. Taxonomy (NCBI): domain Eukaryota; kingdom Metazoa; phylum Arthropoda; class Insecta; order Lepidoptera; family Hesperiidae; genus Noctuana; species Noctuana lactifera. Next base: position 16,278 of record DWAV01000235.1, read on the forward strand.
CTTTAAGATTATAGTACGGTTAGTTTTAGTGTAAAATTATTACTCATATGTATAAACATCTAGTAGCCACAACTACTACAAGTAGTAGGTACAAGCACAATATACGCAGGTTCACTTGGAATTGAAAAGTGTATAGGGCCTGGGCCCTATACACTTTGGCCTGCACCTGGGTGCAGGGCCAATGTAAAAAGCTCCAAAGGGAAGAGTTTAGTTTAATAATTTTGAGATTTTAAACCCAGTTTGATAATATAAAAGCTTCACCTATTTTGCATTAATATTTTAGTTTCAGGAATTGAATTTTATGAATATTAGGTGCACATTACAAAAATTTGACAAATAGATTTGACAGTCAAAAAGTCGTTAATTCCCAAAACAAAGTAATTTTCGAGTATGGTAAGTAGATTGTCTTTCTCAGTCAGAATGTTTTTGTTATTATGTATTATTTGTTATATTTCATGGGTCCGTGGCATTCATGACATAAGAAAACCTTGTGTAAACCCGTGAGTTTGAAATATTTATTTCCATTTGATGTATAAGGATATAATTTACAGAAGTAATATTCTTTGCCTAGAAATATTATTATTCATTAGTCTTTTTCATTCATGCGCATAGCAGTAGCACCAAATTTATGAAAATAGTCTTGGCACCTTTTCAGCACCAGGGTACTTTCGCTCGACTAAGAATCGCAATGAAAAAGGAAATTTCTCGGTTTCACGAACATGCAATTTTCTTATTATTATAACAATTAGATTTTATTAAGATGTCTTTTCGTACGTACTACGTAGGTACGTCTCAGTAATGAAACGATCTTTCTGCTAGTGGATTCCCGGCGAACTGTCACATGGAGTTATTCTACAGATTAGATAATAGTTACTACATAAGTTATTCTTCAAGTACTGCGCTAGAAGAACCCTCTTCAAAGCCATTAATGATTCCTCTAGTATTGTCAATTTATAAAGGCGATGGTCTCCACTTACCTGATGGTAAGTGGAAACAGGTGCCTCAATTGAAAATTTTTGTAAAAGTAACATGTATTCGAACGATGAAGTATGCTTTGAGAATTATTATGTATAGAACGCCTAAGTAGCCAACAACGCTAAATTTTCATCAGCCAGCCGGGATTCGGGTTTATCTTGACAGCACCCGACACGACATAAATCGATAGATTGTTACTAATACAAACCGACTATGCGGGTACGTATACCGTATATTTGATAAAATTGGTTTTCACATGATTTGCGTCGAACAACCGCTAAGTACACAAACAAAACAACGGAGTGAACTATGAAGCTTACTTGATTAAATTAATTAGAATGTTGAGTGATTTGATTATCATTTCTTAGTATGCGTAGGTACCTACCTCATTAATTGGTCTCACTTAGCGCTTTACTAATATTTAATAATAATTACTTTTAAAATCTAGGTAGATGTAATAAACTGAAGTAAATCCAATCACGGATACCTTGATCTCGAAATTACAAGGAAATTGGTGAGTAGGTAACAAAAGAAAGTGAGACCAACCATATCAATGATTACGCTTGAAATTACTTCAGTGTACCGGTAGTAATGCATTAACTTTATCCATAATAAACAATAACAAAAGATAATATTCGTATTGTTCTATCAGATCTCGTATCAATGTCTCAATTGGCGTCAATATCCATCATCTAACACAATGTAATCTCGAATGTAAAAAACCCAGGCATTTTTTAAAATATTATATCTAGAAACTCTGACGACCAGCACTTTATGTCAATCAGCATAATCTACTCGTATATAATTGAATGTTGTGACATTTTTATAACTTGTTACCTACCTAATACCTAGTATCTAGGGTATCTAATTAGGTACTGTATGTGGAGTAGTTAATACTTATTATAATGCTATCCATCATCTCCATTATAATAATCAGTACAAATTGCATGTTAAACGCTTATTAAAGGGCGTAGATACTTAGTAGGTAGGAGCTAATGTTAAATTTCGTGCAATAAAATTCTAGAGCGTAAATGTCGACTAGATTCGAATCTACATGTGTCATTTTAGCATACTCGTAGTAAGTTGGGCCACTTTTTCTTTTTTAACTTTTCTTTAATCACAATTTGTCTCACTTTTATCAGACTTTTTAATGTTTCTCGGAACGTTTCATCAATTTGTTATTAATTTTAAGAAAGGTTTGAGATACGCTTAATATTCAATACTAAGGACCCGTGCCATCAAAATGACTTATTAATGTCAGAAAAACTACTTTAATTAAGGCATTTATTTTGCATTACATTAAGGATTTTAGCAGACAATATCGGTACCCTTCGTGAATTGAGAACCTGGTGAATTGAGGCGCGGTCAATGAACTTGGATGGAAGGAAAAAAAACCTACCAATTTAAATCGAATCTCGCAATTCCTGTCCCTCCCGTTGCCTTCGAAGAATGGGCGACAACAAATTTGCAACAACTTTTTCATGTACCGCTATCTTTATCTCGTGGGCTCAAAATAAACATTATGTTGGGTTACTTACCTAAATGAGGATATGATTGCGTGTGTCATTTTAGCATACTCTCTAAGTAATTAAATCGACACGAAACATACTTTCGAAGGACATCAACATGCGGTAAACAAACAAACAAACATTACTTGGTTTGTTTAAGACTTTCTTACGGCGAATAAACGTGTTTCTTAACTGAAATGTAAATGTGGAAGCTCTAATGTTCCATAAATAAATATTAATTAAAAGCTTGATACATTAACCATTATCGAATTATAGTTTCTTTCCTTTAATTGCATCTTATTATTTATTTAAATTATTTGTGGCTTTTCTTTTTAATACAAAGTAAATTCTTTTTAAAACAAAATAATAGGTGGGCATTACAAATGTATTTATAAGCGGTTACCGATTTTGTTGCTTTTTATCAAAATGTTGTCTTACTTACCTTTAATGTATTTCATAAATAAAACCTTTTTAAACTGAGGGCAAGAAGCAAGCATGCATGCAGATAACCCTGGCGGCTAAGTGGCCACCTGTCTTTAAGGGAAATAAAGTATGTCTATCTAAATTTCTTATTTAAAAAAATAAAATACAAACATCACCCTACCGCATAACTTAACTTAACCTTCTTATTGGTCTATTTAAAAAGTCTATAAAAGATAAAAGCGACTATCTGACTGAAAGCTAAACTATAAAATATTGTTAATGAAGGGGGGTTTACCGTTTCACAAATACGGGCGTAGGGAATATAAAGTTATATTTTAAAATGAGACACCTAATGTAGAGTCGCAACTTGACATTACCGCAATGTATCTTACAGACCTGCACAAACTCAGATCAAACTAGCATTTTTCTTCTTAATTATAAACTACTAATGATTTTTTTGTTAATAGGTAAAGCAGCACACTCATACATAGGTGACTTGTTAAGTTAAAACTACCTTAATGAAACCAATTTTCTTTCCATTTGGAGATGGTAACACCACCGTCCTCATAACTCGGCGCTGAGTAATTTTTTTTGTTTTGATTGATGCGATATGAATACCGGAGCTAATTAGTGTAAGGCGACCACCCCGGTCCTCGTGTGGAGCACCGCATCATTCTCCTTCAGATAGGGCTTTTATTCTACTTGAGGTTGGATGTGGGCGTCCATGGGTTGATAATTAAAATCAATATATAAATATCAATTAATAAAATCAGATGACCATAGAAAATCAGATAGCGTGCACGTTCATTTGAAAAATCATTGGATAATTAACGACAACGATAATAACTTTTTAACTCTATCAATATATTAAATAATAATTTAAAGTAGATTAGTTCTCGCAATTTATTATTCTATATCCGGCAGGCGCCGTTATAAGCGACCTGTTATATTGGTGAACATTCTTAAAAAGGTCGGTTGCTGAACGTAACGAACAATTTATTGATAGCATACTTAAACCATCATGAAATAATAACTAGGTGTTGTGATTAAGTTCTATCATTACGTTCTATATAAAATATAATATGACAAATCGTCAAATAAGGTGGATATATAATATATGTTATGTTACAACAAATCAATTCTTATTTATCGGATTCCGAACCCTCTAGGTACGCAGTAGGTACATGTCTATGTTATAAATACCATCGTAGAGTTTAGGAGTAGTACAGTTGCACTATCTCAGAAAAAACTGAGGTAGGCACTGTAAAATATATAGGTCACTGTTCTGTGGCAAGGAGCCTGAAAACTCTTTTGCTTAAAAATTATACTTATAAAACGAAAACAACTTTCTCTCTTAATGCCTGCAACCCTTTTTATGTCCCACTGCTGGGCACGGGTCTCTCCCCACAACCGGGGAAGGCCTGGAGCATACTCCACCACGCTGCTCCAATGCGGATTGGTACGTTTGGTGTTTAGGAAATAATATACCTATGACACCTATGTACATTATTTCTTAATCTTATCTGCGAAATAATTCTTAGTACAAAAGTAAACTCTTTTATGAATTACTAGCATCGGCTTACCAATACACAGTATTGTATTTCATTAAAAATATTACCGCCATCCACCTTTCAAAATAAATCCGGACTATTTTCGTTGAAACAATGTTATTTTTAAACCACTCTCAGTAAAAATCTTTCTAAAATCTATTATTTTATTTCCATTAAATCACGCAGTGGTCGAATAGAGCATTGCGTGATGAAATTGCACGCGTTCGATATACTGCTCCCGGTAAAACAAACATTTTAGCTTCAGCCGACATAATATGAAGCCGTCCGCAGTGACGGATGAGTGAAGTATCTCCTTGTGAAGTTTGCACTGACACTAATGACGAACCCCTGTTGATTGCCAAAATACAAAATAATACTGCCCGACTTAAAAATACTTAGTATTTTGATGTTGGGCAGTGCTAAGTCTTCTCACTTCTCAATACGGCCTCACTGTAAATCGCTAATCAGGCTACCAAAACGCTAATCAGGTTGCTTACCACACAATGTTAAAGTGATGTTTGTAACTGTCATGTTGCTTCCGGTAATATATGAAAAGTTCAAGTAAGAGGCCAAATTACTCGTAGAACGCTTTATGTTTCAGCATCCGTGATTTTTCGAACTACGAAAATGTCTAAATACCATTCGAATCTAAACAGCTTTTTTTTACTTAGACCCTTTTTATCTGATTACGCCTCTTAGATTAGTTTACGCCTCTTTGTGTGTATAAAAGTCGTTAATATTCCAACGGATTTTTTCTGCACAAATAGCTTGTCTAATATACACACACTATTATACATACTTATTAAAACATATATACCTACAACTAATAAACTAATACAAGAGATTTCATGTTTTATATCGCCTAAAAATGTTTCAAAAACGTGAGGGACGTTTGCGACAATATAAGCGATGTTTGTTTATGCTTCTGAATAGTTCGTGTTTCAAACGCAAATATCGAAAAATATCGACTATTTTGTTTGCAAACTGAGGAAGAACCAACGTTTCTGTCATCAAATGAACGCGGTAGAATGAAGGCTGTATGAATACAATACAAAGGAAAGAAAACAATTTAAAAAAATACTAGTAGTACAACCATGTGACTATAAAATGTATGGAAATGGTCTTACTTAAGACTTTTTAAAATTCAATAAAATATAACATCCAAAAACTTTGTACTTACAAAGGAAAGAGTTTTAGAAATTCTACCCTTCAGTATGGAAAATTGAGGTTAAAAATTTTATGAAATGTCATCAGTGTGGAGCACCTGAAATTTTAGATTTACTCTTTTGGTTAGTAAATAAATCTGTTAATTTGGTTCTTTGAAGTTCTAATCTTAAGGAAGTAACTGTCTGAACGGAATCCGCAGGAGTTTAATTAAACTTCTACGTACAGTTTTAGTTGCTTTTTCTTTTCCCGAACTACTTAATATAGAAATAAGGGCATGAAATTAGCCACTAGCGGTCACACATCCGAATACCGGCCGCGCACGACGTTGCTTAACAATGAGATCGCTTGCGATCTACACTGCCAACGGGGCTATGATTACTAGTAATGTAACTAATGAAGTAATTACTATGCTACTAATGTTGTACTCGTATTAATCTCTGCAAACTTAATAAACGTTACCTGTCCCGTTTACCCAGTCACTGTGAACGCTTTGTTTACATCATGACATGTCACGTCATGTTAGACTCTTCAACATTGTTCAATAGATTGAACAACAGCAGATAATTATGTTTCCGATGATGAGGTGACAGGCTATAATGACTAGGCGCATGCATTTTCACGTGAATCTATTAAAACGTTACACTTATGACGACGGAACCGAGACAATTTTAGTTTTAGACAGTTTAATCATTTGCAGAACCCTAAATCGCATATTTGAAAAGGACTTATCTACCGTGCCCTGGTAGTGGTGTATTGAGGGGTTGTTAATGAAGCCATTAAATTTTGTTGAACAGTATCCGCGTTGTAATGAAATTTTCACCCTTCCTTTGTCGCAGCTCACCCCACTGGCATGTCCGTGCTCGGTAAACAGCTGTTTTGTGATAATGAAGTAAGTAATTAATACTTAGTTGCGAACGGAACCTCACGTTTAGAGATCATTTAGTATCTGTAACGTTTGAACGCAATTAATCTTGCGTTGCCATTATTTGTACCAGTGAAGGGAAAAGAAAGAATGTTTTCACGCTGCACCGAAGGTTTATAAGCTATGTTGTAGTAAAAGAAAAGAGGTTTTGGCTTAACTAGCTCAATGATAATCTATTGACCGGTATGAGCTTGTTGGGTTGGGGAAATTTTCTTACGAAAAAACTAAAGAACACTTAACATTCATAGCTATACCCTAGGTTTCACTTGTCGCGGGTACTATAAACTCACAAAAAGATAATAACAATAACACCTAGAATAGAAACACAAAACCAACTTCTGCTCCGCTGGGCAATCAAATCCAGGACTCTTCGTTTAATATTTTAGACATACGAGTATTATTTGGCACTTGTATAAATTTTAAAACACTTTCTAGCGCCTGATTTATTTAAATTCAAGCTCAGTTCACCATATACTCTGACTCTTTGTAGTATTAGTGTCTATATGGAACATATCTAAAGAATTTCTGGGGAATTTTATCTGAAGTACATTTCTATTTTACACGCTGAGTAGCGAGAGCGAAATAGTATAGAGCGAAATAGTATTTTACATCTCTGTTCCTTGCCGGCGCGTTTTCAGC